>JABASH010000709.1:0-34746 GCA_019776445.1 Tomocerus maximus | reverse complement strand
TTAATAAGCTCAGTAATGGACCGTGTGAGAAATGAATGGAAGATTTCAGAAAAAATGATTGTGATCCTCCCAGTAATTTCCAATCTCTATTTTTAATACGTATCAGACGAAAGAAGATAATGCATTCAGTATTGCCTTCCACCATTTAGTAGTTAGTGATGAGATAACAAAACTTCCCGAATCTCCCAAACTCCCAATAAGACAAGAGACATAAGTTAAGCTCATCAGCTTAGGCCATCACTAATGTTACCCTAATGCATTAAGTAGAAAAGTATAATATCTTTTCTGTTCGTTTCGTCCTTCCCACTTCCAAAGCTGATGCTGATCGAGCGGACGAAGGTAATAAGTTTCGGTTTTAGTAAATAAATTACGGAAACACGCCTCCTTGCCTTGCCTTGGCCTAACTCGAATCCTATTCACATCACATCAGTTAAGTTCCTCCAAGTCGAAAGGAAAATAAGGAAGGACGACCGACGGGTGCGAGTGGATGGACATTCTACCAAACATACATACGAAAAACAGGACAGAAACAATGAAAATAACAAAATACAGGATGGTCTACAACAATACAGGAGTTATGGGCTCATCATCGTCTGTTCTGTCTGATCTCTGTCTCTTTTCCTAGCCGAAAAACAGAGTAGGTATTCCTTTATCACCAAAAACCGCAGAAAACAAAGAAAAGTTGGGGAACACATGTAAAACACTGAGCTGGACGAACGGAGAATTACTTTGTTCCAGACTCAAATCTATCCGAGCACACATCACGATGAGAGAGGGTAACAAAATTAAAACGGTAAACTAAAGCAAAGGACGAAAGGATGGCCTATAGGCCAGTCGGGTAAGATCCTCATCCTTCCTTCCGAGCATTTGGAAAGGGCATTGATGTCACAACGAGCAATACGTTTTCATTTATTTTCTCATCCTTCGACAGTTTGGAGATATCAGTAGATATTTTCATCCGCCCCCTTCCCCCATCCCCTTAATTGCAATTTATTTATAATTATATGTTTCGCTTCGGCATTTGCTCTCCCCTCGCCTCTTCCTAAATAAATACCACTTTACATTGATATACCTACAAACCAACACCAATTGCATTTTATTAGAAAAGTGTAGATATTCTCTAGAAACACCATTAGGGTTTGCCATATGTGGTCCAGTTGTTAATAAAAGAACTACCGGGAGAGTGTGCATATCAACGCTTATTTCGTGGAGCTTACTTAGCTTTCAGTCTCATTTTTCTGACCGCTGTGTATAATTGTAGGTAGTCTCCTTTATTTTTAGCTTCCTACTTATTGCATGCTTTCTTTAATCTTATTAACTTTGCATGCCTTAAGAAAACAAACATGACCACAATAATATTATGGATCTAGGGATTCGGGATTGAATATTTTCCACAGGAAGACCAAAAGGGTATACCGCTTAAAAGCAAGAATAGTAACACACAGGAGTCCCGAGTTACGATAATTACCTTTGAATTATTCGCATTTTAGAATTGTTAAAGATGCAAGAGAAACCTGGCCATGGCTGGCTTTTCTATTGGTCTCTTTAAATATGAAGGAAAGAAGTTCTGATGTTTTTTCATAGGCACAGAAAATTAAAATGGATGTATACATAAAGCTGCATAAATGTTAGAATAGCGAGGTACTTTTTACATAGATGCTCATTGTTAGGTACCTAAACATTAAATAGTTATATCATTACATGACCGAAGAAAGAAAAGCAATCCAATCCACCGACCAACATCCAAGTCATAGTATCAGTCAGGGAGTTTCAGAGAATTCAGCGAAACTGAATTTATTTATAAAACATTTGAGTTCACGATGTTCTAGTTGAGTAGCTAACTGAACTTTCCTTTCTTTAGTCATGAAAAATTTAAGCTAATTCTCTCACTCTCACTCAGCTCACCACAACTCAATTTTCAAAGAGAAGTTCCGACTTTTCTCCACCATCTAAAATAGTAACTGACTTTTGAGATGAGAAGGATAGGGAAACTCGGAATTGAAACATGAAGTGATATGAAGCTGACAATGAGTGAAAGCAGAGGTTCAGCAAATAGATAGGGGCACCAGCAGCAGCATGTATTCACTCTGTGTACACATTAAACACTGCACTGTGTAGACTTGGATGGTATTACGTAAAAGATTACATATTAGGCCCGTACCTACATATTAGATCCAGTGTATTCACATATATTTACACAGAGATGGCTTTCTATAGGTACTCCGAGGGTTCGACTCTATTGCATATTAATAAGACATTAGACAACTTAACCTCCTTAAGGTAATCAGAATAAAATAGTGATGAATTCACTTTCAGTATCTTTTCATGAAGGAACTTGACTGACGTGGTTTGCTCATTTTTGACTTGACTCAGCCGCCCCTATCTACGTTATGTACACTCTTAAGCAAATACAATCCAATCTACTCAAGACAGAACAGACAAATAACAGTATTGCATGGTATGGTCAAACTTAGCAGGACTGGTACTAGTGAGGATCTTATTTCTTAGCAGTAAGGCTATGATACTTCACTTTAAACTCCACTGGAAATTGTGGAATTGCATTTTCCAAGACTTGTCTTAATTTCCAAGAAAGATTTTCAGGTTTAGACAGAAGGAAGGCCAAAGCTTTCCACAGACTTATTACAGATAGACGTGGAACAAAGCACTTATTCACACTGACAATGCTCAAATTGGTTGTTTTTATGTTAGATCATAATAAATTCTATAGAAAGGGGGAATCGGGAGATATTACAAAAGAAGGTACTATAGTAGTATGTGTAAGTGTATAAATAAAGTTATTTAGATTCATAGGAAAACGATATTGATCAGATCGCAGGAGGTTGCCTGTCAATCTATCTTCCTTTGCTATCCACTTCCACATCAAATGAAGCTTGTATACTCGTATTAAAATTATAAAGACTGCATATCAGTATCGGCAGTGACCAGCCAAAGGAAAAGACCACACCCTCATTTCATATCTTCCTTCTGAATTCTATTTTTCCTGCCTTGGCTTCGCTTCACTCTATTATACATTTACATTTATTAACTTCATGTGCCCAACTCACCACGTAATACATAACTACACAGAAACTCTTTTAACACAGCCGACGAAAGGAATAACAAGTGCCGCGGCTTCCCTGAGACTTATTCCTCATTTTATACGGCTTTATTTGCCAGTCTCTTCCTTACCGTAAACGTATTGCATCTGTATACCAATCCATTGTATTCTATAACTAAATTAAAGACAATTTGCATCAGAAATGTACTTATTACAAAAATGCATCGCTAATTTCCAAATAGGCAAACCATTGGCTACACTAAATAAATTATTAAGGTCATTCGGAGTATCAAACAACTCAGCTCAAATTAAAATAGACCCAAACTTTATATCTTCGTTTGGTTCAAGAGGAGGACAAGGAACTTCATAAATACATTTAAATTCAAGAGTATAAGGTGGTACTCCAATAACACTATTGTAATCTAATGCAAGTCAACTTTTAATGATTACAGCATTGATAGTTTGTACAATGTTACAAATCAGGTTGTTTTTCTGTTTTTATTTCCTTGTCTTAATGACAGTTGATAGGTAGGGCCGGTACTTTTATGATATACGTGGACCAGTGCGGTAGACTGAACTTGTTTGCAATGTTTATGTACTAATCAATGTAGATTAACGTACAAATTGTTTGAAAGTTGATATATAGGGAAGGACATCGTAAAACAGAAGAATTTTTAAGTAACTAGCTAATTTTAGAGAGCCATAAATCTATCTTGTCTGAACTTCACATTTATTATTGGTAATTATTAGTCGCAAATTGTGACTGAATGAGCACGATTTGTATCAATAGATAGCAATCTGCTCAAACTAAGCAAGGGCAATTAAAAATGCCTTGATCCACAGATGGTATGGTTTTAGTTGTGCATTAAAAATGTCCCATCCAAGATGCATAACTCGGTAATTACACGTATGTGTTTAAGTAGAAACTGAAAGTCAGAACTTGATGACCTGTTTGAAACACGAGTTAGTGTTACTATATTGAGAAGACAGAGAAGTGCACATGAAGTGAGCTTATTTGCATTAGATTACATAGGAGGAAAATCAGTTACGTGAGTCCATTGTATTAAAAATACGTTTGTAATGTATGATCATGTTGTTCTGCGTGCTTCATCGCATCGTATTGTTAATCAAATGTTCTTATTTATTGCAACATGCGTCGGTCTCTCCTTATAAAGTGATCGGCCAATCCATTCCATGGTCAAGTCAAACCAAACGATATTTATTATTGTACAGATACCTATTTACTACTACTGAGTGTACTACTACTATGTAGGTATTGTAACAGATGGGTGCATCGTGTACAGGTAGGTAATACATTTCATATGCAAAACACAATACAATGCAGGTCTACCCTATATAGTTACCGACAAAGATAATGAATGTCTGATATCTGATATGCCTCCTATAATAAATATGTATACTCTGGAACAAATAACGCAACCTTAATATTAAAGTAACCTAACAAGTCAACGTAAATGCAACCAGCAAATTCATTGACAGCATTTTGCTGGCACAGAATAGAACTGGACATAGGAAAAGGTAACCTGTAACAAACAGGGAATAAACATAACAAGTCATTGTCAGTCCATCTCACTCTTTAAGAGACGGCTTCTTTTTCCAAATGTTTTTCACTGCTAGGCATCCCTCCTAGTATACGATTCTCTATTACTATTATATGAGGACAACCACCCAAATATTTGCATTGCTTGTGTATACCAACTGTGACTGTGAGCATCCATTTCTATCGATAATTCCTCTGTGCACTGACATATAAAGCTATTCATGCATTATCATACTTTTACTACAAGACCCATTCAGCTAGACTCATCCTATTCATTCCGTCCGAATGCGCTATGCAAATGTTTGGCTTGATTTCATTTGATTCACATTTTGCAAACATCTATTATTCCTCATGAGTATTCCATCTACTATTGTAATTTTAAAACATCATTCTGTTTACCAATTATTGCCTAAATCCTTATGCTTTACCTATTATAACATCATAAACACAATGCCTAAACTGCTAATAATGTATATGCAGAACTTATATGGCTAACTCAAGTCGGCCGCTTAACATTCTAATCAATTTACATTCAACAGTCTATTCATTAGGGTCATTGGAATCAGTAGAGTGTACAGGAATGAGAATATGGTATGATGTAATAATAGCATTGTACAATTGTGCCTAGTATACCTTGGCAAATTAAGTCGTAACACTAAAATGTTATTTAATCATCTTATGTTAATATGTATACCTACTGCACACCTGCTCCATAATTAAACTTGCCTTTTGCAAATTCCAACCTTTTTCCACTTAAGAACACGTGCATGAATACAAATGACATCGTTTGAGTAATCACATCACATCGCCATCCACATCTTCACCAGTTGGATTTCGCTATCAAAAGTTTTACTCATTTGCTATCCAGAATTCCTGGGTTTGACCCGATTCTATTAAATTTCTGTGTCTCTCTCCGAATTGAACAGGTTAGGAATATTTCATGATATTTAGCGTATAGGTACTAGAATGGAAGAGTGGCTAGCGTAATGCTTTAGTAAGATAGGCCACTAGGGCAAAGCAAAACTAATGACTAATTTTCTTAAAAGGTTTCACTTGTATGTATTGTCTTGTCCCATCTTGGAATGGAATTAGATTGGATTGTAAGAACTCAACTATGTCACAAAAGAAAAGTGCTGCGTGTGCAACTAGCAAAAAAGGGATGAAATTCACCAACTCCCTCACTGAGAATAATTAGAAAACTTTTATGCTTGTCAAAAGAGTAAGTCTGTTCATTCTGTTGGGTATAGACGGAGTAAATGAATGAAACGGTAAAACTATCGAGACTTGTCTCACTTCCTCAGATACAACAAATAAGCTAATCCAAGAAATTACCGTAATAAAATAGAAGATTATCTAATTATATCTTTTACAAATTATTGCCCACGCTATTCATAACATTGATATAGTTAGCACAATTACTGATATACTCTTCCTATAGATATAGGTACAAATTCAATTTAACAGCCGCAGGAAGGAACCTGATACATAGCACTTCCATCGTTACATCGTAGAAATAATCTAACTGTTGAAAATTGATGCAACGAAATTACCAGGGATGGCGTAAAGTTACAAAATTCATTAAAACACTTCTAGATGTTATCGATTATCAAGTTAGGTAAGACAAAGGTTAGACTAATAAGAAGTCATAAGGTTGGCCCCTATTTGTATTCCTTTCTTTATCACCTCTTAAAAAAGTTAATGACTAATTCTAACGAGAAAGTCTACATAGTTGAATAAACCGTTTAGTACATATTCCCTACATACACAACGCATTGCTATGCAGCACCTCATAATACAGTAGAGGCATTATAATTAGGTAATACCCCAGTTCACCAAGTTGGTTGAATATATGTTAGTAAATATAAGTGGACTGCAACGACAGAGCAGGTAGACATATCTGTATATTGGTAAAAGATAGAGATATTACAAAGTGAGATCTGTAGGAAAGTGCAGTGAAGTAGATATCTGCACTGTAGGTGTTGGGCAGTATAAGCTGTGGCAGGAGTCTATAATGTGCTGTGATATTCTAATAGGAAAGGAAGTAGAGGCGAAAAGAAATCTTGCCAATATAAGTGCCCTCATAAATCCCCGTTTTATTGGCATACGGGGAAATGAACGGCATAAATCATCGGAGCTCGACGGGAGATTCAGTTCAGTTTACTTTACATCTCGTCCACTCGATTCTACGTAGACGTCCGATTCGATCCACACCAAACCAAACCACATCACACAAACTACTCTTAGTATACCTATCTATATCTCTCTATCAGTAGGTACTAACTCCAGTACGCAAAGGAATCTGGACCAAAGGGGAACTAGTAAACTCATCCATGAAAGGCTGAACTAAGCTAGGCGGGCTGAGGCTGACGAAAGAGAAAATCAGGGTAACTATAGACTGGGGTGCTTATATGGTTAATATATGCATGAGTATAACATCTTGTCTGTCTTGTCTATTCTACTCAGTCAGTCGAGTCGAGTGTGCAAATTTTTATGGAGCTTTCCAAGCGTTCATGCATTCATTCCTCCCTCATTCAATTCTGCAAACTGAAATTGCAAGTAAGTTCACTTCAATCCAAATACATGTAAAACCCAACAAAGAAAAGAAAAGGGAGAAAAGTGACGCTTGCTTTTGCTTGGCTTACCAAGCTTACTTACGTTACATTAGTTTACATCATGTATCTGTATACTCATTCCTCCTCCTCGCTACACAATAGCTATAGTTTTGTGGAGTAGTAAAGTTGTTACTGGTGTCATGTGGTTTCCTCTCCTTATATACGACTTGACACGAAAATACAGAGCGAACATCCATATTTTAGCACTGAAGTAGTGCAGTAGATCTCGATTAAAATAGTGCATTGTCGCTCTGTAGTTTCTCTGTACAGTTTTATGTATACATTACAAATACACTACCATACATCTCTTTCCCTCATATAATCCATACATTTATTTCAATGTGAGTAACTGCACCCGACCTCTTTCTCTTCTCGTTTGCGGATTTATCAACTTGAGTGAGAAACTTGCAAAAACTAATGGTGACAATGTACACATGCACTACAAAGCGTGCATAAAGTCATCTCCTACACTTTACAGTTTAGCACTTACTTGTTCTGACTTTTCGACAATGACAACTAAACTACTGTTCATTTTACAGGAGATAAAATTAATACCTACATTATTAATTACTACGACGAATCTGTAAGGTGTACTTTTTGTTGTTCGATGTGTTGAAACTTTTGCAGACGTGTGTAG
Source organism: Tomocerus maximus (assembly GCA_019776445.1). Taxonomy (NCBI): domain Eukaryota; kingdom Metazoa; phylum Arthropoda; class Collembola; order Entomobryomorpha; family Tomoceridae; genus Tomocerus; species Tomocerus maximus. The sequence continues at coordinate 26,878 of JABASH010000709.1, read as the reverse complement.
TCACAAGATAATGAAAGAAGGACATTTGTAAAATGCGGATTTGCCCATGTAGTTTGAGTCGAGTCCCAGAAAATAAACACATGCTCGTGGAAAGAAAAAGGAGTTGAAAATTTCTGTAGTGAGTTAGCAAGTGTATTTGTCCGATTTGCTCTTCTGACTGAGAATAATGCGGAATCGCTTTCATGAATTTAGTTACGGTGTAGTGCATTGTATATATTTTCTGTAGATACTTAGTGAATTTTAGGAAATTCAGGAAGGCAAACTAAAGACTATGCGAGATACTCGACTACATCTAGAAAATAACATCACATTAGAAGTTCGTCTCTACAATTTATCGAGCTGAAAAGGACGCATTTTCCTTTTCCATTGAGCAGTTTGCAATGAAATCTCTTTTGCTATCTTTCTCACTGCTCTTCTGTTCTGTTTCTCTGTAATTTGTACATCAAAGGATACTAGCCTACTTCTTCTTTACTACTTCAACGAGATAAAGTCCATTCACTCTGATAGAAACGGCGAAAACTTACATTATTACATTGTGCACTAGGTATCTATTTGTCTTGTCTCTATTACAGATATACATGCAGACAGAGTTCAGTGCTAGTTGTTCAGTGGTCTAGCAGTCTGATCTGCTTGGTTATGTGATGTTATAAAGCGCTATCGAGTTTTGCATTACTTTGCATCGCATTACTCTACATTAGTTTGTTCTCCCTGTGTAGATACATTTTATACGGATGCACATTGTATACGGAGATCTTAGTAGAAATGGCGTTGCTAATATTACGTTGCAAAATGCAAAGCATTTCCTGTTATTTTATGTTGTCTCTTCTGTTTTGTTGAGTCGTTCTCCAGCTTCCCTTAGTTCCTCCACATACCTACAAAACTCACTATCAGTTCTTGAATTCAGTTACAATTTTAGTTTTACTTTAGCTTTTACTATTTTCAAACGGGAGGACACACTCAGCTCAATTCAAAACGGTAGCCTCCACTCACTCTCTAAGCACACAGATACAACAATAGTTTTACGGAATGAGAGAGCTTTATTTTAAATTACATTTACATTACGCTGCGTTACGTATACAATACATGAGCATACAATACGTACACTACGTACTATGCATAACTTTATTACTTAAACTTAGTCTCACTCACAATCGTCTGTTTTCCCAGTCTCGTCTGCCCTGCTCTTTTCGTCCAGTCCTCCACTTTCTGGCTGAACAATTCGACTTTAATATCCCACAACTTGACTACTTGACTACAGACCACAAATAGAAAATAGCTACAGATTACACAGTGGTGGAGTATACATAATAAGTATTACTATCTCTTATTGCAATTTTACTCTACATTACGTTTGCTTTGTAAACAGAAAACTTTATGCCTTTCGTCCTGCCTCATCTCATTTCTCTCCTCTGAACATCTCCCCAACTAGCCAACTACAGATACGTCTATCAATATCATTTCTAAGCTAAACCAACGGATATACTCATGCCAAAACAAAACACACCGAACCGAAATAATGTTTATACATAAATGACGTAGATTGAGTTGGACTGGACCGGACTGACTAATTATTACAGACTATCCCTAGGGAATTTTACATGTTGGCGATAATGGTCGTTACACATTATTACATTACATTGCACTCCAGCCTAGGCGGAGACGGATCACAGTAAAAGAGGGAAATTGCAAATACTACCCTATATTGGATTTTGTCACACATTAACATTCCCATACGAAATTAGATAGGTATTGCGTATACCGCTACAGGAGTAAGTAACTAGTACCTACTTGCAATTCATTCCAATTCTGCAAAGCCATGATACCGCAAATGTCTGTACCCAGCAAATACATACTAATTTTAACAGTTAAAAGACTCACACTAACATTCCTACTAGTTAATTACACTCATTTACATGCAAAATTGTTCAGCTTATTATTAGTAGATAAGTACACATTCGCAAATGCTCAATATCCCCCATTGTTCTATATAACCTACTAACTTTACGTGACTATATCTAAATTACAACTTTTCTAATTTTCTATGAGCTTAAAGTTACACATTCCTGTACAGTACGACACAAAATGTGCACGAGACAATTTCATTGCAAACAAAAAAAGACACATAACATTACACACTGACATCATTCCACAGTATTGCAACGAAATTGCCACATAATTGCTTTGAAACAGGTACCAATACTCTACTAAGGACTGGGATAATTAATTACATTGCAGTATTATCCTGATATAGTTGTCAATTGACTTCACTTTTACACTATAATATTATAGAGTAGGTACCTATATCTGTATTAGGTGTGGCTTTTATATAGCAAAACTATGTGGATGTTGTGGAACTGTTGATAATGTACCTATGCTACGTGCATGAGGCATTTAACTCCAATTCTAACATTAAATTGCAATTTAGAGCTACAATTAGTTTTAACTTAATTTTAGAAGGACAAATTGTTACGTATGTATATACATTTGGGTGGCAGTCAGTGTTAATGCAATTTGTATCTTTGACATTACAGATAATAAATCCACAGGAGAATTGAGTGAACAGTACAACATAATTATTATAATAGGGATATAACAATTATATGGGAAAATAGTTAACTACTTATATTGGTTAATGTCTGCTTTTACTTCATTACTTCTTCATTTAAACGAGCCACACACACGTAATCATAACAATAGTAACGAAGTGAGACTAATTTAATGTAACGCAATAGCTGCGAGGGAAAAAGGGAATGCATAAAGTGTAAAATGCAGTTAGACTCCCATATTATATAAATAGCTCCTGAACTCTGAGTAGAACGTTTATTGCTTGTGAATGGATATAAATAACGATAGATTGCTACATTAGTTATATCAACAGAGATACGGACGCAATTTGTAACATGCACAATACACTGATGAAGCGTAATAAGAAAACATTTAGGTAGTAGGCGCCTGTGAGAACGCAATTCTGCTAGTAGTACCTGTTCTACCTTAGACAATGCACACAATCTGTTTTATTCCCATCCCAGCAGTCTTTATGCGAGTCAACTTAGCTATCCTTAATTTACTGGCATCATAGAACATACAAGACCATTGGGTTTGTTATAATATTCATAGTGTACATTTGTAACGTGAAATAGAACTGGAAGTCAAGACGAGACAGCTAAGGTAACTCAAAGCAATAATGTCTGCAGAGTAATTAACATTTCATTAATTCTGGCCTTAATTATCCGTATCTTTCTTTTAATTGTTTTCTCATGTCAAGCCTACACTAGTAGTCTTATAAGTCTGTCCATACGGTAGTGGAAAATAATATGTTGAGACTGAGTCCAACTGTGCGAGTCACCGTGTTCTGCAATGAAAGTGTAAACGTTCATTTATTCATTTCATTTGGTACAATTAGCATTATCTCATTTTGACAGCAAAAGCCTTGTCTTGTGTGCAACTCTTGTACTACAGTTCTTTAGTTCTGGTTTACAACGTTTGTCTCCCACCAAACGAACCCTGTCCATTCCAGAGTTGTTTTAAATAAAGCACTTATTACACCTACTACTTGTTCATATTAAACTCAAACTTGCACTTTCAAATGAGTATTATACTACATGACTTATTTTAGTTTGGCGTGTGGTGTATGTATCGCATTTTCTTTAGGTTTGTTCATTTGTTATAATTTACCTTGCCATTTATTATCTCCCTTAGGATCTTGCAATAATAGATACGAATGAAAAGGACACACACACCAAAAGAGAGCAGGGCAGGACAGTAGCTGAGAGTAGTACTATTGAGAATAGCTCGAGAGATTGCAGAAAACGATACGAATAAATAATACAGGCATGTATCATACAGCACAATTCCGTAAATGAGATTACGTACTTATTTTCTGTATACTATGCACTCTAATAATGCAATGTCTATGCCTATCTGATAACATAGCACAAAGTGCGATATGAACAAACTTTAATAAAAGGACAATGAGACAAATGAAGGCAATAGGTACATTACACAAGTTACGGAGATTACACGACATTATTATATGCACAGCATTTGCATTTACTCGTATTACTAACAGAATCACATACACATGTCAACTTACAACTAACTCTCGCTGATTGTTAATTGTCTCACTAGGAAAGTTTGCGAAATTGCAAACAGTTTCGTTTACGGAGAGTGCCACACTTTGGTTACGTCTGCTCGAGGAATGTAAATTGTAAATGTATTTACAAGAAACTTATCTCAGGCACGAGATTTTAAATTGCGATTTGTTTTTGCTATTTGTTAATTAATCAAAACAACACTAGTTCACTAGATTACTATGCACACACCAAGCATAGGAGTAATGCACAACGGTATTTCGCCAATGTACCGCGACCACATCGTACACAAACATAAAAGAGTCTGTTTACCATCATGAGCATATTGTGTTAGGTACATTATGCACAATGATACACATTTTTGCATTCTTTCCTTTCCTTGGCCATGAGTTAATTCATTAAATAATATTGCTTTGCGCGAGAACTGCAAGGAGACAATGGAAAAATGTAAAATAAATTACTGCAAATTCCATTTGAACCAAGTCTGCGAATAGTTTAGTGATAAATAGACGGTATGGATACGATACGTTGCAAATGTTGTGCCGTAATTTACCTGCGAGTAGGTAAATATCTTGTATAATAGCAAATAATATATATCACAAATGCAATCAAGAAAAAACAAAAGTATAACTCAAACAATCACAGCATAAAACTATAAAACTAAAGCATAATCTGAAAATCTCATGCCACCAATCCAGTTTTTACGAGATGTGTGTCATGTATATCATTAATTTACCTGCATAACTTTTCTTTAGTAAGGTAATGCACGTAATCAAGTTATATCAACCGTATCACTACCTACATCGCATCAGATTCAGAGGCCAGGCGAAGCCAGTGTGCAGCATAGTTATTTTTATAGAGCAGGAGCAGAATAATAAAAAATATTTCTATGATTAAATAGTAATGTTTATCGTTAGTATAGCCATAAAGAAGGTGGGCAAGGCCCTCCATACCCGAATTTTTGTAGGAGTTTTGACTTTGACGAAAGTTTCCATTGAAAAATTCATGTTATTGTCTCAAGTCAGAGTGAGAGAGATGGGCGTTCGCTCTTTTCCTTCTCAACTGCATGGAGAAATGAATGTCATTTGGAAGCGCTGAAAGCTTAGGCAAATATTTATGGTGGTCATTTCATCCCGGGAGCTGCAACAGAACAAAACACAAACGTAAGTCGGATACAGATACACAAATTCATTCTACAAATAACATAACAACATTACGCTACGTAGCATCACGTACTATACTTTGTGTTTGTCGGGAAGCAATTCCTACTGTGTAGGTATAACAAGAAAACCAAGCCAGTACAAAGATGATCTTTATATATAACATTTTATTAATATAAAACACGGAAAAAATAGGGTATATAGGTTATATATGTTTTACTAACAAAACATAAATACATTCATAAGTCCAATAAAGAGTACTGAAGTGGTATAAGTGTAGAAAAGGAATATTGTTACTTATTCATGTATATCAGTGTAAGATATGATATTCACCTAGAGTAGTAGAAAAACTGGAGAAGCTAGAGCGTACAGTCATAAAAACATCTCTCCCACTGAATGAGTAGTATCTGTGCGGAGATGTCTACACGCTTACTCACATTGCAAATATAGATGATAGGAGGGAAGCTGAGAGATTCTACTCCTGCCGTTTCATTCCTTAACATAACGTTCCGTCCGAATGCCATTTCATATGAAATAGAGTAATCTTTGCACCAAACTGAATAATTAAAAGGGAGGCGAAGGAAAGTTAAGAGTTACACACTTACACAAGATGCTATAGGTACTACCTAAGATATAGTAATAATATAGGGATGCAAGTGTAAAGACGAAAGACAAGACAAGATCTCAACATCTTGCTTTCTTACTATGAGATAATATACTGACATGAGTAGGCACTTGTACTTTAGGAAACTACAAGTACATATGTACCTCTAGGGCCCTTCTTGTTAGTAAAGTAGAAGTGAGTAAAGCACAGGAGTATAATATGTCAGAGTTGTACTTATATAACCTCTGAATAGTAGACATATTATATAGGTAGACACCTATAGTATGTATAAAGATGTAGAACTGCGATGTGATGAGATCCAATGCAATTCAATGCAAGTTTCCAAGTATTTCAAGACGCCGGGAAGAGTAGGAGGAGAAGATGAAATATCCTATTTCAAGAAGTATGTATGTATGTTCCTTAGTAGATGGAGAGGAATGAGCCGGAGACGGCAACAGGAACGTCTCTGTATACAGAGAGTGGTACTTATGCAATGTAAAGCACTAAAGGCATGCCAAGTGAAGGCAAAGGCGAACTCAAGCCAGAGGAGCCAAGTCCCTCTTGGTACATTACATTATACACTGTGCTGAATTGGAATAGTACCCGAAGACTTGAGTACAAGTACTCCGAATGTACGTACGCGACCGATGAAACGAAACCAAGCCAAAGGAAACCAAACCAGGGAAAGATCACAGTCCCATGTGAATTCTGCACAAGTCTTCAAGTCTTCACTTTATTTCACTTCTATGAGTTTTTGGTTTCGTCTCTCACTTTCCTTCAGTGCCCTTCTCAAACTCATCTGACTCATTGCCTTTTCCGAGTCAAAATCTCAAAACTTATTCCTGCCCAAGTGCGTCTATAATACCTAACTATTACTAATAGCAAATGAATTGGAATCATAAGTGAAGCCTCCAAGTAATCCCATCAACTTTTCCATGTATCATTTAGGGCAGCAGTGGGCAGAGCTGGGAACATCTTCTAAATTGCTACAGTCCAGGTAGAATGAAGTCAAACATAGCAATAAAGGGGAATTAAACAATTTGCACAATCATCTTAAGAAATTAAGTTCAGCACTTAATACACTAAAGCCATAATAAGAGTAATGGGAAAGAAAACACCTTTTGAAAAAGGCTCCTGCGAAGCTAAGTGCTTTTAACCTTACAGGTGGTACACAATCCCATAATTGAGTTAATCTTTTCGCTCTCTGCTCATGAACAACCGCAGTGGACGTTGATTGTGGAAGAGGTTTCAATGTGTTGAATAATTGTAAGACTATTAGGTTATGGATTCGACTGAGAAAAAAGAATTCCATCCCAATGAGCTGTCTAGACTGTGTACTGGCTATTCTGTGGGTTATGATGTTTGTTGTTATGTGAGTTATGTAGTTTGGCTAAGCGCACCCGAAAAGAAAAGAAAACAAAGAAATATGTGGCAAAGATCCTTAAGAAGTGGTTTATTAACAAACAATGGCTAAGTAGTTAGACTTATATAAAAGAATTACATTTTAGGTATAGAAACTCGTTAGTAGGAACATAGGTAGTTCACAGTTTACCTTCAAGCTCACATTACTTAAAGTGAAGTGAAGAAGGACGATTAGGATTAGTATTAGTAATAGTATAAGTACCTGACCGTGTGAATATAAAGTGAATAGAAAATGTCAGTTCAGTCAGCAGAGAGACATGGGAGGCCATCAGGGCAGACCGGCCCACTTCATTCCATGCGTACCATTCCCTTCTTTCTTACTGCCACTAGTTAAGTAATATCATTTTCAGTGGAAATGGAAATCTACGATTCAGCATTACTCACAACTACCAAAGAAACTAGTCCTAAGTGGAGTATATAAGTTAGACTTAATAGTAGCCATTAGATATACTATTAATGTATGTACACAAATATGCGCTGCTATCTAATATGTAACTATATAAGAGCCATGCCCCTAGTGAATGTATCACCAAAAGAATAAACTCGGGTGTTTAGCTACTTGAGGTAGTTCTTGGTGTTTACTAGTGCAGGAGATAGAGAATACATATGGGATATCTAGATGAACTTGGGGTATAATGCATAATAGAATGGGTACATTACTATTACTTTATATTACTTATGATATGGCTCCACTTGAAATCACTAGCAGTGTAATTTAAGAATAAAGGCTATGGCCACGCACCCGTTCTGGATAGCTTGAAAGTGTAATATTTGTACTTTTAGTCAAGAGACGTGGATGAGATTGGAAGAATTTGTATAAAGGCTGAAGAAAACTGCTATTTTCCATAAAGTAATAAAGATTGAACGTTATAAAGCACTATATGGAGATATATAATAAAACTTACGGAAAGGTTGATTGACTGGAGACATTATTGCATTATTGCATAGAGATATGCAGTGTGTTGGTAGTTTGTGTGTAGATATGCAGACTAGATGCCCATGTCCATCACACTCATCAATTTCCTTTGCTTTGGTTGCATTATGGGTACTGTATAGTGCTGCATATAAGAAAGTAGCAACTATTTCTGTTCTGACTGACATGACAGGGTAAGAAAGACGGACTGAGACAACGAAGGAAATAGTTACATGGACTTGTATTTGCAGTAGACCAGAGCAGAGCTAGAAAAATAAAACCCGATCAGTCAGACAAGACTAGAACTTGACTAGACCATACGCATACTTACGAAGAACGTAGAGCAGTACAGAAAAGATAGGTAAGGTACCCCAACAAGAGCGAGTATTGCTGCTGCCGCCGATCCAACGCCGACAGAACAGGACAGGCTCTAAAAGAGAAACAAATTCTCAAGACCCTCTTCACTCTCTTCAGTTGCCTCTCAGGCTCCGTGCTGAAAACATCCACAAACTCCCTCTCCGCCCTTTTGGAGAACACACTGAAAATACACAGATACGTTTGTTAACAACTTCGTATTCAAAGTTAGTTATCCTTTTAGCTAGCAGAACGGAGCTTATGTGCTTTGTGAACAAGACGAAACCACTTTCTAAGAAAAACATCACAAACTTATAAACTTCCAACTTATAAAATATTATACAGACTACTTATACAATACCTACATACCTATTGGGACACTTGAGAAAAGTAGTAAATGGTACACGAACCTTATTTTGTTAAGTTGGTTTTACTAAGTTGTGTGTAGTAACACATCTGCACTTTCTCAAGTCAAGTATCAGTGTCATGCCGAAAAGTATAGTACTTACTTATTCGACGTAGTTACATCGTGATTAGAGTTCATTTTTGCTGGACTTGACTTCTCCTTGGCACAGCTCACTGGACAAGAAAATCAACTCACGCAATTCCTATGTAAATCTACAAACAAAAATTGAATCAGTTAACTTTTGCATATACGTTGGGTTGGTTTGTGCTTTTTTAGCTGTGAAGCCACTATATCTGACATTGGACTTCTAGACATACTAAATATGAGAATGAAAATATGAAGAGTTCTTACGTACATTTACATACGACCGAAATGCTGTCAAAGCACAAATATTTGCTGTCCTATACAAGTTGACACTATAAAAATCTTCAATATTCAAGCCATTACACCAGCAGCGAAAAGAGTGGACGAGACGACATAAAACTAAAATGCGTCTTCAATCTTCACTTCTTTATTCCTGATGTGATCTTGTGATTTTCTCATAAAACACCTAAGGAAAAGACAGATCTTGCGAGGTAAAACAAAAAGGTGAGCAATTTTCTTGTAATAACACTTTAGCACAAAGTATGGAGACCTTATGATCAACTGACCAACCTGAAAATGAATGTAAAATCGAATTATGATTTTTAGACAATGGATTCGCGCTTTTATTTTAAAATAGACTTACCAGTATTTTATTTTCCATTGTTGGCAGTTTTTATCAGTTGATTTTCGTAAACAGCTGAGGTGACATTGAAATATTATTGATGTGTTCAAATTGAATTGATTGTAAACAGAGTTGGTGTTGGTTTTCTGTTCATTTAGGGATACGTTTGTTCGGTTGATTTTCTCGGAGACGTCGGTTGAGTTTAACCGGAAGGAAGAGCAAGGGAGGAGGATAACAAGCAGACTGGCTGCAGTAAAGCGAAGACTAAATTCCATGTACTTGCCAACGAGGCTTGTGTAAACTTACACGTATGTCTCTCTGAACTTGTATAGGAAGAAGGATGTATCTGGAAAAGCGTCTGGGGAAAATGGATCGTAGTTGGATTTCCGTAGTGATTTTATCGGTTTTCTCCGTGGCAGTTGTGGCTTATCGGAATGATTTATCTTCGAGCCGGCATGGATGCATTTGGTCAACACTGGAGAACGTTGGCCGTGAAGACAAGGAAATAGTTGGCGGTGGCGGCGGTGGAGTGGGCTACGTTCTTCAGCCACAAAATGGGGTAATGCTCAATTGTCATGTGAGAACTTTAAGTGTGGACTTTTGGAATTATACATTCAATCGTGAGCAACTGGAGCAGACGAAACTCTTGCGGGTTGAGTGCAATGACAAACTATTTTTCGAAAGTTTTCTCTCGCCGAACCAAAGTTTATTTCAGCTGACGAATTTGCGAGAAGTACAAATTGAATCATGCAAGATTCGCAAAGTGCCACAACGAGTCTGGGCCAGTTTAAATTTCCTCAAGAGTTTAACTGTTCGTACACACAATTTGGACTGGGGGAATGCCGTTGGGTTGGAAATTGAGCCAGGGAGCTTCGATGGTCTGTCGAAACTCGAGAGTCTCGACCTGAGCCAGAATAATATCTGGAGTTTAGGAGACAAAAAGATGCTTTGTCCTTTGAGAAACTTGCTCAAGTTGAATGTGAGTCGTAATCGGCTGAGTGACATTGAAGAATTACATACGAGTGAAAGTGAAGATAGTGAAACTGTTCTGCTCAAAGACGAAACTTCTTCTCCAGACAATTATTGTGCACTGAGTGTTACCAATGTGGATTTGTCTTTTAATTCTCTTCGTCGAGTGGGTCGCCACGGATTTTCTCGCATGAGGAGACTTACAGAGCTCCGACTCCAGAACAACCTCATAGAAGAACTCGAGGATTCGGCATTTCATGGACTAAGTCAACTTAAACTTGTCAATTTGTCCTCCAATCGCCTCGTCGCGCTTCCCCCATCCATTTTCAAGTCGAATTCTAATCTACGCGAAGTGTACCTTCAGAATAATTCCATTTCTGCCTTGTCACCTTCTGTTTTCTCACAACTGGAACAACTACTTCTTCTTGACTTATCCCACAACACATTAACTAGCCAATGGATAAAGGACAACATGTTCAACTCTCTTGTCCGACTGGTCGTTCTGAAACTATCCTTCAATCAGCTGAGCATCGTTGATTCTATAATTTTCCAAAACCTAATCAGTCTACAAGCCCTCCACTTGGATAACAACCGAATTGAGACTCTGCACTCAGAAGCTTTTGTATCTCTCTCCAATCTGCACATCCTAGATTTATCAAGAAACCGAATTACGTTTATCGATGCTCGTATATTTTCTCGATTGTTTGTTCTGCGTCAACTGTACATGGATCATAATAAAATCAAAGATATGGAAGAAAATTCTTTCAAAAATTGTACAAGTCTACAGGAACTGGGATTAGGGGATAATCTCTTGCAAGAAGTGCCTGTTGCTCTCCGTATTGCCGGGCTAGGTCTATTAAGAACATTAGATATAGGCGAAAATCGTATTGTTTCTGTGAACAATGAATCTTTTTCTGGGATGGGTCAATTATACGGACTGAGAATGGTAGATAATAGACTGGCAGAATTGCCTCATGGTTTTTGCGACCCTCTGAAGAAATTGAGAGTATTAAATGTTGCTCAGAATCGTATTTCCCAGGTCGCCTCCACATCATTCCGGGCTTGCAGTGAACTCCGTGCACTTCGATTAGACACAAATGCTTTGGATCAACTTCCAGCTTCACTACCACCGCAATTGCCTTCATTACTCTACCTGAATGTATCTGAAAATCGTCTCCGTTGGGTTGATTATTCATCCCTACCTCCAAGTATTGAGTGGCTCGACTTGAGCTACAATTCTTTGGAAACTCTCGGCTCTCCGGATCCGTCTCTGCCCTTATCTTCCCAAGAAAGGAACAAACACACTATGCCCATACCTTACCACCTCCGAGTCCTTGATGTATCTCATAACTCCCTGACACATTTAGATTACACGTCAATCCCGGCTTCTCTGGAAACATTTCGCGTGAATCATAACCATTTGAAAAATGTCGCTCCGGACACATTCATCCGTTCAAATCGTTTGAGAAGAGTGGAACTTATTGGCAATCAACTGGAGAATCTTCCTTTGGCAGCTTTAAGATTTCCCCAAATTCCCTCCGGACGCCCCTTGCCAGAATTTTATCTGGGAGCCAATCCATTTCACTGCGATTGTACAATGGAATGGCTGACTCGTGTCAATCAGCTGGCCGTTCTTCGTCAACACCCTCGTATTGTGGATCTGGACGCGATTGTTTGTCGGCCAAGTTTTTCCCGAGCCAATTCCGTTGTGCCGTTAGTGGAGACAAGGGCAAAAGATTTTCTGTGCCCATACAAATCTCATTGCTTTGCCCTATGTCATTGCTGCGACTTTGATGCTTGTGATTGTCAAATGACTTGCCCCGGCAATTGCACTTGCTTTCACGACACAGCCTGGTCTTCGAACATAGTTCAATGCTCCAATCTTGACTATACAGAGATTCCCGAGAGGATTCCAATGGACGCAACGGAAATCTACTTGGATGGAAATAATATCCCTAATTTATCCAGTCACATTTTCATCGGAAAGAAGAATCTCCGCAGTCTGTTCTTAAATGGAAGTCACATCGAATTCATCAGGAACAAGACGTTCAATGGATTGAAATCTCTGGAGGTTCTCCGTCTAGAAGATAATTCTCTGAGTCAACTGCAGGGCTACGAGTTTGCGGATTTGGACAGCCTTCGTGAACTCTACCTACAGAATAATCTCTTAGGATTTATTTCCTCCGACACTTTCGCTCATCTCAAGTTTCTGCAAGTGTTACGACTCGATGGGAATCTTCTTGTAGATTTTAATGTGTGGGAATTGAGTGGGAATGGATACCTGAACAGCGTGATGCTCTCTGGAAATCCATGGAGTTGTGAATGCGAATTCCTTATGCCGTTTCGTTCGTGGGTGGCTGGCAAAACTTCTATCGTTGTGGATTTCTCGGAAGCAAAATGCCAGGCTGGAGGTTCCTCAGGTAATCCCAAGTCTAATTCATCTAATGACCTGAAACCTCATCCCACGATCTCCTCCATGTGTAACAATCTGCCAGATATCACATTTAATTACAATTACAACATGAATGGTGACGAGAATGACATTAATAATCAAATCTCAGCCATGGGCGGTGCAGAGAAAGTTGCAGTGGCTCAAACCCCCAACGAAAATGACAGGAAGAAATTATTGGCGAAAGACTTACAAGATTACAATTTGTTTTGGAGTTTGCTTCTCAGTCTGAGTGCTCTGCTCATCGTGGTGATGGTGATTGTTCTGATTTTTCGCCGAGAGCTCTCCTATTTCTGTACGAATCTTGCGAGTCACTGCTGTCCTGGAAAAAGTTCAAAGAAAGAAGTAAACACGATAAGCGAAGAGAGCGAGAAACTTTTCGACGCGTATTTTCTCTACAGTAAGAAAGATGAGGATGTTCTCCAGGAGAAAATCGCTCCTGAACTTGAGAGTGCAGGTGGTCGGGATAAATTCCGGCTTTGCTTCCATTATCGAGATTTGTGTTTGAATTCGGACAACCCGTGGAATTCCGAGATGATTCTTAGCGCTTGTGATGCGAGCAAACGAGTCGTCATCGTTTTCTCTCACAATTTTCTACAAGGAGAATGGGCGAATGTACATTTCCGAGCAGCTATTCAAACAGCGTTGAATCGACATCAAAAGAAAATTGTTTTCATACTTTTACCTCCTTTGACAACTTCCAATCTCTCCACAGTACTTTCCGATTTCAATGTAGAAGTGAATGTAAATAGCCGCGGCAAAAATTCCTCTCCATCTCCTCCAGCTGTCCAGTGGTCGGATAAAAACTTTTGGACTAAATTTAAATTACTTCTTCCTTCCCCGAGTTTCTCCAATTACCAAGATAATTCAGAATTGCCATTGAATGCCAGGCAATTCCCATATAACAGCAGTCATCACTACCACAGAAATATTATTCCATATCAGATCCCCCTCAGCAGAAATAATTCTTTGCCTCCCGAGTCGGTCATTGGGAGCGAGGGACTCGTGCCAAAACACCAAATAGTTCTACCCGGACATCACTGGTCACAAAATAATTCGAATAGCCATCCACACCACCACACGGGTAATACGTCTATTCACCCGGTACCTCCCCACATCACTCCGATGCATTTCGGCTACAATAATGAAGCTTTTCATCAGCATTTACTCCTGCAGCCTCCGCAACATCCGGTAACCATTTCAAGGCAATTACAGCCCATACATTTCACTCATGAACATCAACACTCACATTCTAGCAGCTCCTATCGTCCCATTCTTGATCAGTATTCCTCAAGTGCCGTCAGTAGTGCTAATGAACACGAGGAAATGGATCATGTCTATTCTACTTTAGATTCTCCACTACAATCCCCAATGAGTGGTGATAGCCATTTTGATTGTAGCCTCCATTCCCAAACGCAATCACAAACTTCCCACAATGATTGCAATATTAATAACAATAGCAAACATAAACTCCAACATAGCACCAGTAGTGGAATTTCCTCGGCTTCTGACCTCACTGCAGTTACTGGAACAAGTCCCGGCAGTTTGGCTCCGGTTTGCAATAGTGATAGTGAAAATAAAAATTGCAATTCCGGGCCGGCTAATGGACAAATGTACTTTGTTTGATAAAATATTTCGTTAGCAATCATGATTCGTGATGAAAAAATGAAAAACGTTGGCTGTCTAAAAGTATCTTTGAACTAAACACCTTTGTTATTTGATTCGGCGGGTAATACAGAGATGAAAACGTGTTGTTTGTAATAAGACTGACAATGACTACCTACTTATGTATTTATTATTATCTGATGTAATTTACATGTACAGTATACATTTAAGCATTTATACAATGAGTTAACGATTAGTAATTTACGTCGTATGTACATTATGTTAAATAGGCGGTTTGTTAAGAAATCTTGTGTTCGCTGTCTCTCTGTTGTTAACACTTTGTTAGCAATTGCATTTGCTAGTAATTATTTATTTGTTTGTACTGCAGTAATTAATTCGTTGTATTTGAATTATATACGCATTACTATAACTAAAGTAGTATATAGTGAATTCATAAATTATTATAATCGTGGTCTATTTCTGTACTGCTATGTTTACAAAGCCAAGAAAACACGATTCTATCTGTGTAGAAGCATTTTGTTTCATTATCAGTTGAGTTCTTTGTAACAAGGAAAATGTTATCGTGTCTCGTCGTGATGCAATTTTCTTTGTTGCCACAATAGAAGACAATGGTATAATGGCTCACATGGCATCGTTTGGCATGGCATTATACCATAAAGCAAAACATACCATTAAATATTTTGATTACCTTACTTTAGCTTTCATTATTCAATTAGCGAAATATTTATTGAATACTCTGTAAAGCACATTACATATCTACCTACATACTTATTATATGCCCATACCATGTTTAGGTACAGTAATTTATAGGTATGTATGTATTAGTCCTTTCACAGTTTCTTAGCACATACACATAGATAATTGTACAGATCGTTATCTTTGAAGTTTTGTTTTGTTATCGTTGCATGCAAATTCCATGAATATATAACCAGACGAAAGTAAATGTGCAATTTTTGGTATTTGCTTTACAAAGTATGCATTTATGTACACGCTAAAGTTCACAATGTAGAAAACGAAATGAAAAAGGTATGTACTGAAATGTAGTAATGTATTATAGCTATAGAGATTCTTACCATTTTGTTACAATACCCCATTACATAAATTAGTATAAAGTATGTTTTTCAGCATATTAACCACCTTGACATTTTCAACATTGAAAATTTATTAGCAATTTCCATTAGTAATTTTGGATATTATTGTAATAATAGTTTTGATTATGTCAGCTGAATCGTGTGCAGGCAGCCCAGTCCTTTTTTCCACTAGTCAAGCTAACAATAAGCGATAAAATTTGTAAAAAATGTATGAACGTATCTGTATGTTTAAGTTTGCTAACCAAATGTAAAGCTGCAAAACGTATGAGACGTAATTACAATGACCTATGATATAATAAGACTTAATTATTATCTCCAGCTTACATTTTCTACTTCATCGATTTGCATACAATACAATTACATACAATTGAAGATACTTTACATACCTACCTACTTGATCTTACCTATACATTATACTTCAAACTCAGCTGCACTACATATGTAAACTATGATATAACCCTATTACTTACATTTACCTACCGACCGAGGTAATTATTAGTTATAAATGAATGAATGGAAAATACTCGCATAATTATATACAACGTACCTATTGTATATCTAAATTATATATCTAAGTATGGCTATGCTAGAGCCTAATGTACTTATACTAAAAATGTTATACCTACAAAATTTAAATAAAGACATACAAGACTAAAGCAATGAAATGCAACTTTGTAACTACCTCCATGATTATTGCACTTTTAAACTAAGCCAAAAATCCTAGAGCTTAAATAATAGGTAAATGAGAATCTCGAGAGTTACACACCTGTAATTTAGCCTGCATTAGTCTTACTAACCGTAGCGTAAGCATAACTTATCAACAACTGATATCACATCATTCACACACAGACTGGGACTCCACTATTGATATTCATGGGTACCTTCACATACTTACTTGCATGTTAGTTACTCCACAGTCTACGATAAATATACCTATACCCACTTCAGTATATAATTTCAAGTTTCCATCCTTCAGAACTCTAATATACCATCTAAGGTATAGTTTATGTGGTTCTAAGCACATAAGTAATGTTGAATATATTATATCTTTACTTTTTAACTAACCAACCTATCTAGTTTACTCTGTCCTATCTTTCATCCGCATCACCATGCATAGTGAAGCTACTCTACTAAATCTACATCAATAAATAAGTGAATCTCGTAGGTTTACTATAACATATTTCATGTCTTATGCAAGCATACATGTATTTATTTCTAGTAGGTCCAGATTTCCCGACTAATTCCTCTTCAGTACAAATCCCTGTATCTTACACTGAAAATAACTTATTTTATGTTCCTCGAATGAAATTGCAAATTGTTGCATTACAAGTAATCCTCACGTATTCACTACAACACATAGACGAGAAGTAAGTCCAGTAGCATGTAAGCAGAAGAAGTAACGAATAAATGAATACTCCCGATACTATTGTGTGTTACAGTGCTAAATAAATATTTCTGTTTTGGTTCATGTTCATAGAGTGAATGCCCATGCACAATTAACGAAGTATGTATATCATAGAGCGTAACTTTTTGTAGCTATAATAGATTGGCAATTATTTAAGTACCTATAGGTAAGTTTGAGCTGGTGCCACGTCAGACTCACTTACTTTCAGTTGGCTCAACGAAATATGAACCTGGTCTATTACGATGGCAAAAATTGTGGTGCTTAACCAAGACGGATAAATGCACTCTTATTTACTTACTTACATTAATGTATTCATATATGTAGCCATGAACATTTGCATCCCTTCATAAACATGGGGAGAAAAAGAGTGATTTTTTCTCGGGAGAATTTTCTTCGACCACTAAACCAATCCGAGCAATCTAACTAAACCAATAGTGCAACTAACCAGACGAGTCAGCAGCACATCATATCACATCACACATGTCGTGGTTTCGTTTACTTGGCTTGGCTTTGGCTAACAAGGGCTCGTTTACTTTCTGGACTTTACTTTATGAATTTTTTGTGTATATTGTATCGCACTATCATATCTTCCTATCATATCTATTACATTATTATTCGAAACTATAGCACATATTAGAAACTGCACTCCTTCCCTATTTGTTTTCGTTAAAAAGCTGAACTGCACGTTGTGGTTTGGTGTGGTTTGGTCTAGCCTCCTCGACTCGTTGCATTATTATATCATCATCATCATCAACCAAAGCTCAGTTTTCATATTTACAATAATACAAGTATCTCTCCAAAGATACTTAAGTGTATTATGTAACATACATGATACCTTGAATACCTACCTCCTAAAATATATAAATGTGCCTCTTAATGCAAGTGCCGAATAGTGAGTGTACTTCATATTTGGATACAGGAAAATGTATTTTATGTAGGAGGATGGAAAGAGATGATGATCATCATCATCATCATCTCTTAAGTCGTCATCAGTGCCGTGCCAAGCCTATAGCTATTGAAAGCCCTAAACTACAGGAGAGTATAAAGAGGGAATGTGAAATCTGCCTAAACACACGCACGCAGAGGAAAAGCATAGAAAAATTTGTTTGTTTAATCTTAAGTTAAGATACTGGAGGCCAATTCAAGCCCAGGCTTGTTCGATCATTATGTCTTGTTCATAAAGTTCAAGGGTCACATCTCGTCGAAACTTCATACTCTATCAGACCAGCTCAGATTGAAGAGAGATGATGTGAAGCAAGATTCATGCACATGTTCAGTCAGAACAAAGCAAAGTGGTAAACCTAGTTGATGATGAGACAGCGATCGTCTCTCAATATCATAAGTATCTATCTGTGCATTGGCAAAGAAGAATATCTGAGTTGCGAGTAAATGAGTTTGAGTTACTGCATCCTCTCGTCTACTCTTCCCTAGTTAGTAGCTATCACTCTACCAACTTTTCGTTGAGGTCTTGTTAGCATGCAACTGGACTAGACTTGACTCAACACTCGATGTGGATGTGGTTAGCAAAAACGCTAAATGCTAAATCCATTAGTTATGAGACTTGAACATTCATTTCTTAGAACTTTGGAAAATGACAGTCAATCACTTTTTCTGCTCATTGCATTGTCAGTATTGGATTATCAAAGGTGAGCAAACAAAGACTCAAGTTAATGAAATTAACGAAAAGAAAAACCAATAACATTTTAAATTAAATTAGCCATTATTATATGAACCTATTGTAGGCGCAGATGAAAGTGAGACTGATTTTGATTTTCCCTCCGCTTTGTAAGGGTATCTTTATGAGTTGTGGGTACTAGATATGCGGTATGTTATAAAAGCAACTATACTAAAGTAAAGGCGGAGTTATGGTGACGTCCAGAGTCTCACCTTCATCTGTGCCTATAATACAAAAATCTTCGTACATCTAATGCTTGTGCGTAGAAATAAATACAAAGATAATTTTTGCAATACCACTTGTAGCAAAAATTGGACACTGTCGTCCAAGACAGGTGCCTATCTAAAGGATTACTGTAGCCGTAACAGTTATTAAGGAAATATTTTAGTACTTGAGAACAACTAAACACGCAATTTGCACTCAATTCACTTAAAAGAAACGACAGATTAACCCCTACGTTCCCTCATTGTTTTGAAAAGAACATCCCGCATTGTGAGATGATAAGTATGCCATATTTTATAGGAAGAATAATATCCCTGTATAGGACATTGATAGTTCTTAAAGCGTTCCGGTTGTTTATGTCTTGAGTAGATGTTGTTCTTTCATATCAAAGATGTTTGCTTAGTTTAAAACACGTCATAAAAGTACCTGGTCTCTGTTGACTTACTACCTACCATATTTGGTTAAAGATGTGCATATTACTTATATTGCATGTATATTACGATTTCCAATTTCCAGAATACGTTAGTTAAGTGGAGACAAGGAACTTAATAGTGTAAAATGTACTACTACTCTTGTTTGTAAATTGGATAGTGGCATTGGCTCAGGTTGAAATATACGACAGTAGTGGAAGGCAGACAAGACAGTAGACATCCACACGTAGAAAGGATTTGTTTGCTGTGAATCCATTGTGCTGTCTATAACTGCTCCATAAAATTATATGATATTGCATTGTGTGATGTTGTAGCATTGTACTCGGCCGAGTATCGGCGGACAGAGTTGAGTGACGGAGCTGAAATGAAATGGCATGCATAGTCCAGTACTCTACTCCAACTGCTACCTATCACTATAAGTCTGTCTTTATACTCTGCCTTCATCTATGTTGTGGTGTTCTGTTATTGCTCTCCTCTTAAACAAACGTGGGTACCTATAACGATCAGCATCAGCTCAACAGGTTTCACATAAATGCAAACATATGTACAAGACAGCAAAAGAGAATTCTTAGAGAATCTTTCAGACTATTAGCTCCAGCACAATAGTCCACATCTATTCAGAATGGAAAACATTTTAAATCATACTACGAATTACGAATACTATTCTATAAAATTATTTATGAACGTTACCTCACATTATGCATGTACATTTTTTATATCTTATACATACAAGTCCATAAATACCTCTTGTGTATTAATATTCATATGGTACCAATTATGTATACTATGCGAATATTTTAGAGGTGCACCATATTTGCAAGAATATTTAATGCACCTGCACTGAAGTGGATGTGTGCGAGGAATCTATTTAGTAAGAACTAAATACACTTGAAATACTTTTGTAAGGTAATATAATTGAACTCTGATCCTGTTTTGCCAAAGGCCAGGCCAGACCTTTCTTCCATAGATATCTCCAGCACTCTACAATCCTTGTTTTGATATTGAAATGTATTATATAAGTATTGTTGTGTAAAAAGGTGGCATTGCGTTGGTTGATAGTTCGTAAAGCTTGGGCTTGACTGTCCTGGCCACAAACAAAACACAACGAGATCAAATTTACAAACAAAACAAAAGTCCTACGGCTATTGCTAACAAGTGTAACATAGAGCACACCAGACAGACGAAGAACTAGCGAAGGATTATGCTATATCTGCTTAGGTTGTAGTAAAATGAGACACTCGTTATAGCTCGTAACCATAACGTAACATAATACAAGATAACAACCATCATTTTACTACGTGAGTAATAGAAATGAAATTCTCTGGTACTTTATTGTATGGATAGATCGTGGACTGGCCTCTGGTCTCCTCTAATGCTCTGTTTGTCCTTACACTATATGGCGTTTTGTACTACGGGCGATTATTACAGTTTAGGATTGTGCAAACACAAATACTAAAGATATATCTGTATTAGACCCTGTTATATGTACTACTATACATTTCCCATGAATTGGCAATTGCCACGAAGTTGATGAGCATTTTCTCTTCCATTTCATTGCTCTGAAGTTAATAGCTAAGTGCACTTGTGTTATGTTAAGTTCTTCTATTCTATTGTATTTAAAATCGACTTGTGCAAATAGGAATAGTTACCAGTTGATCTGCACTAAAAATCTTTTACGAGCCATGCAATGCAACTACACAGAAAAGATCACATCGGAGCAACTCGGTTCAGAGGGCACGTCTAATGCTGCCTCAACTATCTTTGTTCACGACAAAGATTATACACTTACAAAGACTGAATGGCACAACAGTACAGACTACAGAACTGAAAAAATATAGCCCTATGGTAAAACACGAAGGTTTATACCAAAAGGAATGAATACTTTATGCGAGATTATGTATGTAAGGTATTAGGAATCGACATCGACTTGAAATACAATGCAATAGAAATAAAATAAATGAAAAGTTACGGAGAGCACTGTCAAGGAAGGAGGATTGAATCAACTGTTAACTAATTTAATACGAAAAGAATGACTCGGCTGACAATAAAAATCATTTTAGTACCTTTGGCTTCAACGCCCAGAAAATTCCTCGGATTGTCGACTAACTATATAATTCACAAACTACTTACTTTCTTGATATGTCTGCTTTAACTCTGTTTCCCATGGAATTCTCAATGCAATGCAAATGCAGAGAATTTGTACCATTAGATTATATTATGCTGCTAGTGAGTCTTTGTTTTTCTGTGTTTCACCAAATGACAAGGTAAATAGAAACACGAATGCATAAAAAGTATAATATCCCAGGAAAAGATAACTTGAATTCAGACAAGAAAGCAAACAAAAAGGGCACATACTTACATTACACAGGATAGTAAATAAAGTAGGTGATACATTTTTAGAATGTTTTCAACAAAGTTACAATTTGCAAATTCTTAAGGCAGACTGACAGTAGTCAGTCAGTAGTAATTGCAGGATAGTCGGCAAAGCGCTAATTGAGTCTTGGGAAAAATGTAGCGAACGTATGGTATTGGTTTGATGGGTATTTTCTTTATGTCAATGTCTATAAAGGTTAATCCGGAACGAAAGTAGGTGGAGATTGGCACATTCTATTACCCAATTGAGAACAATCGTCATCATTTTATGGACAGGCTCTGTCTGCCTTCGACTATAATAAAAACTTCAGTATCTTGTGCTGCAACTTTAATTTTCTTAAAAGGAACTACTGCAAAGTAACCACACAAAGTGGCAGGCCAGACCTCATTGCATTCTAACACCAACATTTAATTATGTACCACCCAAAGTAGTTTGTTTATACAACGAAAATTGACGAACCATTATAATACCAAGTTGTACAGTAATTATAATTATGTGGCCGTTAATATTAATTGTATCACCAAAGTGCACATGTCATAGAAAAGCACTTCCTGGACTTAACTAATTAGTAAATGTTCGAATTAAATATGTTAGTGCTACAAAAGTGTGATATTATTATTATGACATACAGGCAATCCTATCTAAAATTCCTTAGAAGTTGATCTAAGGATTTTTTCGGTACCCATTCAACCTATCGGATATCAGATCAACTTCTAACCTTGAGAAAAACTTCAGTGCATTCCTCTTCAAATAAGCGTTATAATCAATAAAATCAGAATTATAACAGTAGTACTTGTGGACATTTATTTTAATTAATAATTATTTTGTGTCTTATGTTCCCTTTTTTTGTTTGTGATGATGGTGTCTCTGAGATAGATAGATATAACATTATTATCATCTTTAAATATCATTTCAAATCTATCGGGTAATAGTTTCATTGCACTATATTACTTAATAAAATTCCTAAAATAATAGTCCGACAAGAGTTTAGTGTATTTGAAACAAATACAAATCATATTTAGCCTGTAGGCCATATCCTAAATATCATGACTTGTGATTGTTGTGATTTATAATGGTATAATGCCAGTCTTATAGGTAACTTAATGTAGAAGTGTAGTAGCTGGTTAAGAAAAGTAAAATTGCCCTTCGGATTTGTCTGACTAGGATTGACTTGACGAAGGGATTTATGTTAGTTGACAATCCATTAGATGTAAGTTACGTATGTAGTAGCTATCTGCCTACGTCCTCCGTTCTCTTAACTGGTATAGACGATTTCAGTTGAAATATTTAGCACGTGTTGCGTTTCGTTTTGTGTTCATTGCACTGTTCTTAACTTCTTGTCGTCTTACGAGATTGTAATTTGTAGGGAGCAATCGGGGGAAACCTTTACTCCTCTCCGGATCACAACTTTACGTATAGAAAAGATACTTCGAGGATAATGTCACATAAAGTATAGGATGTAGGAACTGCTAAGTAAAGGAGGCAAAGTGAGCTGAAGGCTATTACATTTAGTTACACGTCTTATCATAGCTATAGGAAGTTAAAATGTGTATCTTTTCTATTTAGTATAGTGAGGAGGAGACAGAGGAAACACGAAGCAATTCATAAGAGACAAAGCAAGACACGACAAGAAGACAAGATGAGACAACTCACTCAAGAAATTCAAACTACTCGACTAAATACAGTGCACACACATCTATAGTCACACATGAGACAACTGACACTTTTGGGATATTCTTCAGTAGAGATACTTGTGTACACTCGCACAATTGACTTCTGTATACATCTAGAACGTACTTGTACACTCTGTGTACTAATTATATACACAAGAATGACTACAAGAGACAAGGACAAAAGAGAGTTTTAAGAGAAACTACTTGGATGGTCTGTCTCCCACTTCGTTTCTTCATGTTACATCACATTACGTCACATTATAACATCTTTTTCTCCCACCTCTATCTATCCCCAAATCCTTTTCTAACTCTCTTCTATTTAGCACTCCTCACATGCTGGGAACTCAAACCTACTATCTCTGTTACATTGTGTTGCACATTTACAGATATTAGTCGTCAACATAGAAAAGTGTCGGAATTTTCACCCAAGTTGCGCATTTTTCCGTTTCTTCCCATCTTGCTTTACTTAGCTTTTCTTTCCCTTTCCTCTCTATATCTCTCCCTTTTCTTAAACAAATGCTTATATATCTTAGACAAATCGCAGATTGTTGCCTCGCACAGCATTACTGCAGGAGAATAGTAGGTTTGCGTATAATGGGTGAGTACTTATCTGTATCTCCATTCGAATGGATTCCATTCAACATATCTAGCCTAACTCAAACTTAACTAACGTAAAGTTAGAAAAACTTGAATTATCTCTCCGACTCCTTTTTTACGCTACACTCAACATTGCATCTGAAAACCTTTGCAGGAACTATAGAGCGCCATAAAATCATACAAGTTGGAAAACTAACAAAGGAATTGCAGTGACGGGAATTTACAAAAACTCCTTTATGATTTTATGGCTTGCTTTTCTCGTGCGTAATTCACTATTATACTGGAAAACGCCGGAACTGAACTGCAAGTTGCAACTAAAAGAATCAGTGGCTACCTTTTATAATACATTACGGACTTACGGACACTTTTCCAAGTTCATCTTCAGTGTCTGGTGGGCTGTGTGGAGTAAAAGTGAACTTGAAACTTGGGAAGAAGCCTGGAGTTGAGTTTGATGTCGAGTTACGGTTCCCCGGATGTCGGCACGGAAAATCCAATAAGAGAGACCAGACCAGAAGAAACAACCAAGTCAAGCTCAGCTCAGCGAAACGAGAGAAAACTGGAGGAAACTGGAACATGGAGAGGATTCATCTCATCCGAACAATCCCGCATTATCATTATCACAGTAGATTCACTTCACACTTGTCTTGTCTTACTGATTAAGGGAAGACAAAAGAAACTCCAGGACAGACTACCGAACCAGAGAGATTCAGAGATTCTTATAGGTATATATTTTGGGTATATATTATGTATAATATATTTATTATATAGTTCTTACGTGGTGATCATACACTCAGTGCTGAATATCTTCTACTACTCTCTTGACTACTCCACTATTATATCTTAATTCTATTGTATTCCTCTTAGGCAGAGCATCAGGCCAAGCACACTCCAGTTGTATTGTTATTCTATCCATTTCTACCGAGAGCAGTCGACGTGAATGAAATAGTCCGACGAAAACTATATGACTGCATTTAACGTATAGAAAATAGAATTTCGCTAGTATTGGTGAGTACCGGGAAAAATATTACTGCGAAAGTACTAACTCAAGGCAGTCTATGATGTCAATGGTAAATAGTGCAGCCGGTCGGGCACCTTCAACAAACGTGATTTTCTTCAGATTTTCTTTTCTTCCGTGCCTGCAGAGTTCCCCAGTCCAGCAGTTTAGCCAACTCGATCTTCTCCAGTTTACCTTATTGTTAGTTTTAGCTCAGCGCTCTCTTAATCTCGTTATTCTTTACTTTGTCCTCTATTAAAACTGTACACTTCGCCAGCCCACATACTTATCTGATGAATTTCCTAATCTCGATTAAAATGCCCTCTTTTCATCCTTTGTTCTGATAAATTATAAGAAAATTGTGATTTCCTATCTATATAAATTCATCTGCCGCATGCCGGTATCTTTTCGTGTAAAAGGAATTGCGCTTTCAGATTTAGGGCTTTGGTTTTTAACTGCAATACAAAATAGAGGCATAAAATGAACGATAAAAGTTGTTATATTATGATAGAGAAAAGTTTAATTACGCACATTTAAGTATAGTAGTACTGAAATGCAAAGCCAGGCTAGGGTAAGGCCATGTGAGGTTGTAAATGTAATTGCACATTGTGTTTTAGTAGTTGTGTATAATGTAAATGTACCTACCTTCCTGAATTGTGTTGATTTTTAAATGACTGCTCATTATGAGAGGTAAATTCTAGGCTTGACTAAATAGGAGGGTAATACTTCTGTGTAAATACAGGTAAGTTTGAAAACATGAGTGAAGGCTTACAGAATGATTCTATTAGGAAAAACAGAACACGCTCTGATTTAATGGCAAGTACCTTGGTACTTAGCTACTAGTAGATATGTTAGAGTGCACTCTAATTGTATGGTGTGTATGAATTTAAGGTGATTTGATTTAAAAGTTTGCAAGAAGTTACACACAAGTCAAGTTTGTAGAAAATCCACAGTAGGTAAAGGTAAGTATACCCTGCTCTCCATTATTGTAGATACTTAGCATACCACCTACTGGATATACATACTGGATGTTTTTATAATATACATTGCACAACATAGATAATAGTACGACAATAGAGAGTATCAAGAAACTACTGGTGCTCTTGTCTACATACAAATCATAGTTGACTAGAGTGAATTTCAGTTACGCTTTATTTCATGTTTACGTGCTCTTATTACGAGATTTGATAAAAAGCGGTTGATTGCCAGTAATGAAGCTCCATGTAATAAAATCAACATCATTAGGCGCTGGGAGTGTTTACTCGTATTTTGATCGTATAAGCTATTTTTTGTACATACTTACATAGAGTCATATAATATAAATGCTTATACTCGTTCATGTTTTACACACATCCTTTGGTTTTGCTCTGGTACTCCATTTCTTATTCTTTCATTCGACATGCTCATAGATACAGTAATGTAGCAGTGTGTTTCTAAGTTGAGTTGGTCTGGTCAGCGAGGATTGAGAATTGCACATGACGGTGTGAAAAAATCTCTGGCGAAGAAATGAACTCTGTCTCTATCTCCCTGTAATTTACTAGACATTATCACATTATTTTCGTCTGTTTGGTTTAGGTTAATATTTGTTAGTCAATTTGACTTGACTTCCATTGGTTTGGTTTCCTTAATTTTTCTCAACTAAATACAAGTTACGTAGTTATACTAGACCTGAGGTATTGTAGTAAGGATCACTATAGCAAGTACAAGTCAGTAAGT
>JABASH010000708.1:0-34786 GCA_019776445.1 Tomocerus maximus | reverse complement strand
TTCAAGTTATTGGAAATGGTTTCCAAGTCATTGGAAATGGTTTCAAAGCATTGGAAATGGTTTCAAAGCATTGGAAATAGTTTCCAAGTCAATGGAAATGGTTTCAAAGCATTGGAAATAGTTTCCAAGTCAATGGAAATGGTTTCCAAGTCATTAAAAATAGTTTCCAAGTCATCAAAAATAGTTTCCAAAACATTGGAAATGGTTTCCAAGTCAATGGAAATGGTTTCCAAGTCAATAGAAATGGTTTCCAAGTCATTAAAAATAGTTTCCAAGTCATTAAAAATAGTTTCCAAAACATTGGAAATGGTTTCCAAGTCAATGGAAATGGTTTCCAAGTCATTAAAAATAGTTTCCAAGTCATTAAAAATAGTTTCCAAAACATTGGAAATGGTTTCCAAAACATTGGAAATGGTTTCCAAAACATTGGAAATGGTTTCCAAAACATTGGGTATGAGTTTTGAGAATGTCGGGTCAACTATGCAAGTGCCTCTTGAGTAAGAATATGAAAGCTTAAAGTGAGTGAGCTGACTTCTATAGGCTTTTTCTCTGTAATCCAGAATTTGGCGTATGGTACATTTAGTCAGAAAATCTCACAAATTATTTTCTTTTTGCTCAAACTTAAAGTAAATAGCAGCCCAATGCTTTTGTATATAGAGGTATAGGCTACCTAATTCGGTATGGACAAGTACAAGGTGATTATATGAATATTTAGTTTGTCCTTGTCGCAAGTACCAAAGATCTTCTAAAAATTTATTTTATTACCTATAGACATGTCAAATGGTTAGTGTTGTATGGATATTTTATCTTCAATATATTCCTTTGTTATTAAGATGCGGGGAATAAAGATTGATTTGCCGTTAGTATTAGGTTAAATGTAGGGTTGCTGTTTCTTGTATTCGAGTTCTTGTATTTAGTCTAGTCAATTCAAATATTTCAATAACTTTGGAGTCGGTTTCTGTATTGCTTTTTCGCTAGTGACTGGGGCACTTAAAAAAGTTTGTGTAGTATGTGTACATGTATGTATGAGTGTAAGTAAGTATACTTTATCATACTGCAGCTTTGTGTGAAAATCCCAAAGCCATTAAAATCTTGGTGTTTAATTATTATGTCTTTATTATAATCCAAAATATTGACTGTTCAGACTGGCTGAACCAGTTTTTCCAGCGTTTTATAGTCCATTGATACGCCACAGTCTGTAATTATAGGCTTTCAGTTTTCATCTTTATGTGCTGTTGCTATCTCCTCTCTTCAATATTTATGTATCTCTATGTTGTTGTGGGTAATGATCATAGGCAGACATTCACCAGGCACGCACGGCTCCATGATTATAATTTTTTAAGTGCTTCTACAGTCTTTTACTCTATGCTCTCGGTGAGTAGTAGTAGTATTTGCTTCGACTACTTATCTATGTATTCTATCTATCCGTGTGCTGTACGCATTTCTACATTATAATAAAGAAAATACAAGTAGTAAATTGGCTTAATCAGGGTTTTATACTGTTATACGTTACACTCTATATATCTGTATGTGCACTAGCAATCTCTGTCTTAATTGTTATGCACTAAAATATTAATATTATAAGTAAAATGCCTTTAGTATACTGAGCGTGTTTACTTACCTATTCATATTATTGTGTAATTGGTAGCTAGCATGGCTGGCACTTACTTAGTGGCTACCTACCCGTTACCTATTAGATTTTCTTGTCCCAACAGTTCTGTCAGGCAGGATCTAATTGACAAGAAAGTGGTGAATTAGGTGAATAAATGTTGCTATAATCATTGTGTGATGCAATATATAACGTAACGTCACGTAACCTGTATAAACATCATCACTAAATTCCAACTCCAAGCATTTGCACTTAGATTGGCCTTTGGCCATCCTGTGTACCTAAATACAATATATTGCAAGCCGTATCGCAATAATTAATTTATTAAGATTTGAGGCTAGTTAGGATATTTAGACCTTATCAATTTATGCTTTTATTGCAATAAGTAAGAAATAATTTGGTACTTTCTAATTAGTACTATTTTAGTCAGTCACACATAAATTACTTCTTGTTTTGTTTCTAGTAACATCTTTGGCCATATCTTAAAGACCTTACGAGGGCGATATCTTGTAAGAATAATAATAATCTTTCTTTCCTTGATAATAAAAATGTATAATAAATTGTCTTTAGCTTTCCGATTCCGATACCCGTTAATGATGAAATTGAAATATCTTGTCAACGCAACCTTAATAAGTTAGGTCCACTAAGTTTCGTAACAATATTATTTGTAAAATACAGAAACTTTGCTCATAAAGACATTAATTTCGCACATCGGAAAGTGGGAAGCTACGGCTCTGCGAAAAAGTGACGATTTTAAGTGCAACTAATGTGTAAACGATTTATTCAGAGAGTTTGAATAATATAATAACTTAATGTAGCACATTATGGGACGTATATTCAACATTAGATTTTTCGTCCTTTTACATATTTTTGAGTTTTTCCAGATCTTGTATTACGCAAATAGTAGGCGGATTAATCGCTTATAAAAGAATAATTTGTGTGAACGAGGAACGTTGATTTCTTATAGACACCGACTTCATGATCCGCATAATCCGCTGTAGATAATAATATTATTACCTACTTCTGATGAAGTTTCTGCTTTGCTTCACTGTTTGTCTACAATAAATATAAAAGTTCTATACGTGTGTGGAAAGCAAATGAAGCATATATTCAATCTTCAGAGACCTCCGCCAGATAAATAGTGTTTTCTCTGACATTGAGTGAAGAGTTGAAAACATTCAGATTTTCTGATATGGCATTTGTGTGGATTAGCTTTGTGTAGATAGAATTACTTATACTCACTCATGAAAGTATCATTAAGAAAGGTTGGCTTATTCTTCTTGTGAGATAGAGCTTATTAGCAATTATTAAGGTGGATTTCCCAGAAACTTCAACCAACAGGCTACGCCTCCTACTCGCTAATTAGCTTGTATCAACCACCCGTGTTTCTTCTTCTACTTGCTATAATTATAAATCACTCAGGTATACTTTAGCAGTCAGTCTATTGGCTGTTAGCGATGCATATAGCCTAGATTCCCTTTGGACCGGAACTGAACTGACACCTAGCCTTATTTTTAACTTTTGGCTAATGTTTTAGATCTTGATTTACATAAATATGCCCTACCTTTTACTCATTATTATGCACAATTTTGTCTCATAAAGTGCTGATTTTTAATAATGAGCATATAATACATTCCGAGAAATAACTTTCAAAGCTAATTACAATTACAAACAAAAAATTGTGAATAAAATGTTTCAAATATCCCAAAAGTAAGTAATATAATACAAACGCGATCTAAAGACTAGTATTTCGATCATGAAGACAGAATGCACGTATTTAATTAAGTCCAATCGCTTAACGTTTGCTTTCCATTTGTCTTTCTGACGCTCATTAAGGATTACAATGTCAGTAAAAGTAGAAAGTAATAGGTATCCAGTAGTTGAAATAGTTGGCTATTGTTTCAGCAAAGTCGTATAATTTCTATAATTATGACCCTGAGTTGTATTCAGTTTGTTGAAATGAATGTTTATCTGGTCGAAACAGAAGTAAGATATTGATAGTGAACTACCTCTGGTCCAATTTATTATCGTGGTTGGTATCGTATCTGAGTTACACTTTGCATTAAGTAACTTCCTTCATGCTTGACTCTCACTTTAAGTAGTAACATGTCTTGTGTCCGAAGGTATTAGTTATAGAGCAAGATAGAATCGTGTGAATTGAAATAGCTAGGAGATATCTAAGAAGTCTACTAGATAGAATATGTCCGATAAATTACAGTTCAAGTGTCAAAATGTTAGATGTAAATGTGATATAAGGGCGAAATCAAGATTCTGTCTGCATGTGTCTGTAACTTTTATGTTGTAAGCTTTACGATTCGTCTCCCTTCTGTTCGTTGTAGTATGTAAATTGAAAACCAGTAGCCGGTAGCCAAAGGAAATCATCATGGGCAATCTCTTCTGACTCTAACTAAAACTGGCAAAGTATAATAATAAAGAGAGAGAGACGCTCGCAGGCAGTTTGCTTTAGCATATAAATTATATGCCTCTGTATCTTTTTGCCCACACAGTTTGACCAGACTAAAAGAGATGACAATGTGAAGTGTAACGAATAGTGATGCCGTGTACTTTGCATTGCACTTAAATCTGTAGAGCCACTCGGTCTTAATAGATACCAATCATTATTTGATTTAATCAGGAACTACTACTGAATTACTGAAGTACCCGTAGCTTAGCTTCGGTTTCAGAATAAAAATGCAATACATAATTGCATTGTGTACTTGGATAAAAAAACACTTTTTCTCTTTTTATAATTATTGTAATTGTTGAAATGATGATTGAATGAATGAGAATGAATAGTATAGTATTGGTAATTATTGCTTTTCAAACCACATAAACTTGTGCTTTTACTTAAGCATAGCATTGTGGTATTTTTTAATTTGTAATAATATTATCACGTTGTAATCTCG
This sequence comes from Tomocerus maximus, assembly GCA_019776445.1. Lineage (NCBI taxonomy): Eukaryota > Metazoa > Arthropoda > Collembola > Entomobryomorpha > Tomoceridae > Tomocerus > Tomocerus maximus. The sequence continues at coordinate 30,271 of JABASH010000708.1, read as the reverse complement.
AGTGTGCTAATTTATTATTCTGCTGGCACATTACCATAAGTTATGTACAGATACAATGGATCAATGGACTGCGATTGTATATTGTATTGCATTTTCATTTTACATTTTAGTTTACCTACAGATACAGATAAATCGGAAATACAGACAATAGTACTATGGTAATTTCGGATGTCCTCGAGTAGAGAAAAACCAAACTTATTATTTTGTTTCATATGTCAACTTCCTTAATCCATGACATCATTCCTTGATTTCATATGAGCCTAATGCGAAATTAACAAATCTTTAATCTTTATACCATTGCATATAGCTAATAGGAAGTCTAAAGTAAAGTATAGTGTACAATTGTTTAATTTGTTGTTTTCTCTTTTTGTTTCAGTAAATAAAGTGCAATGTAATGTGATAGTAGTAGTATTATGTTCATTGCAATTTAATTCATACATTAAAAGTATAGATTAGTCCATGTTGACTGTTATAAAGTACACATATTTATAGGTGATTTACATACCGACAGGGTTAAAATGCACTACAAGCAGGGTATTGAGGGTATCTATTTTAGAACTTTTATTAAATGTGTATGTATAGTTAGTTAGGCATGTTATGGTATATTATTATACGCAACATACGGGAAGAATGAACAGAGTCCTGCTACGCTTTGATATGTGCTCATTTGCCTTGTCTGTCTGTTTTTCATTTTATCTTCATCTGTTTTCTCTGGTAGTTCCCACGCTTTTTTGGTTTTACACCATGCTACAGATAGTCTGCAAACTACTCCGGCTGTAGAACATTACATGAGATACACTTACTTAAATAGTTTACTTCATAAGCTTGCTATGTATTAACGGACATATAAACATATATCACTTATAGTACTACCTATTACATAGGAAACGTTTGGAGTAATGTAAGGAGAAATACTGCAACATAAGTCGTATGCAATAACCAATGATTCAGTCACAATGCATGCTAATTCGGTGACACCGACACCACACAGGGCTTCAAGAAAGCGCCTGAGTGTAACTTACATATATGCGATAGTTGTTGGCTATGATGCATGATGCTATGAATTTGTAAATTGTTTTATTTTATTTACTTCTGTTAAGTACTTTCACTTACCTTCAGAAATATCCGTATTATTGCCATTTCCTTCATCGTTTCAATTTTATTGCTATTCAAAAAGTGTGAATGAACAAGGAAATTGAGGTATTTATGCCTCATTAACTTAATAGAGATGTTAGACTTTTATAAATGCTTTCCAATAATTGGCTGTTTATGCTACGGATTTTAAGAGCTGGTTAACATAAGTCTTCTATTATGCATTTCACATATTTTTATCTGTCAGGAAACATTTAAAATATATTCTTCTTAGTTAATTGCTACAATTTGATACATTCAAGCAACTAAAACATAGTTGTAAAAAAGCACAACCATAAGGTAAGCAATGTATGTAAATGTATGAATGCAATATGCAATGGTACTGCAGGTAATGTTGTCCGATGTTTGGTTGAGTTACTAAATCGCTGTTGTCAAGAAATAGACAGCCGTTTTGTCTTGTTCTACGGACTTGGGCTGTATTTACATTTTCATGTTACTTGTTCAACATCAAAAATTAAGCCGCCGAACGTACATCGTGTTATGTATGTGTATTAAACTCCAATTAACTAGTATTTCAGTATCAAGTAGCAAGTCCAGCTGTAGATTGAATATTTAATACGAGAGATCTAAGGGCAAGACATAACACTAACTATACTTCCTATGTTCATGTTTCAGAACACATAAACTAAAATGATAATTTGTACGAAGTTTTATAATGTATCTGTGATGTGATGTAACGTAAACTTTATTTGGAAGCGTATTGAGCGTTGCTAACATTGTTGTTTTAATTTTTTTCCAGATTGATACAGTGTGTAACAATAACGAGCCAATGGACGTCACTCCTGAGACGGGATTTAGAGGTAAAGAAAATACAATTGCTATGCTTCAATCTATATCATCTCAGTAAACTTGCATTAACTTGAGGTTGGTACTTAGTAAGGTACTTTATGTAGTGCGTGCATAGAGCTTGAAAAACATTAATTGAAAAAGTTGTTTCGATTACCTTAGTATTGAATGATAAATGATAAGTAATATCGTCTTGAAAATGGTATTTGTAATAGCTATACTCTCCTTTGTCTGTCTTGTGCAAGTAATCCAAAAGCAAAAATTAATATCTTTGGAACTAAGAAAATATTGAAATAAGAATTTACAGGAATTATTATAGTTTTCGTTGACAATTACCTAAATTACTAGGTATGTAGTTGGTATACACGAACGGAAAAGGAGTTACTGCGGTACATATAATATATAGTTGAAATGAATAGTACATGTGATTATTGACACTTGAACAGATTCAAGTTGAATCTGTTTACTCAACTCAAATGTGTGATATTAAATATTGTATATTTGGCTTAGTTTGTTTGTGACTATAATACTGATCCATCCTGTGAGAACAAAGAATTATGAAGTGGCCCGGATTCTAAATCACGAAATAAACGTAGTTGCACTTACTTAATTTCTCGTTCGAGGTTAATATGCTAGCGGTAACTTTATATCAAATATCAAACCCCTTAGCGGTGTTATTTTAGAATCATAGAGAAATTATGTAATCAAATAATAAAATTTTACCTGTTTAGAGACGTCTTTAGCATCACAAGTTTCTGTCTTAAGTTAAAGAATGCACATTTCGGACACCTTCACTTAAGTCAAGATAATGAAAGGCTAGGAAGCCCCGTTGCTTCCATTCTGAAGTGCTATTATATAGGATACTAGAAAAATAAGAGGAGATTCATTGGAGTTGTTTGACAATAGAGTGTTTAATAAAGGACGGCGCCTGATAAAATTAGCCCGAAAAGCTCGCTGGAGGCATTTCTCCGTCTAATTTTGAAGTAGCATTGGTTTGAGATGAGACTAGTGTTGAGAGATGGAATAAGATACATATGATGAGATGAGAGACTGCAAGTTACATGGTTGAGACAGTCTCGTCTCATCCGTCCGTCATACGCTATTTCATCTTGCCGAATGTCTCGTCTAAAATACCGTACTAATAAGTCTAGCCTGTTTTCGTTTTATCTGTTTGTAAATTATGGAGTCAAACATGTTGATATATACCAATGAATGAACGTTCTTAATTATTTTCAAATTGGTACGAGATACGGAATGAAAATGCAACTGGAATTAATCAGCTATCATAGTAGAATAAGAATGAATTGAAGCTTTATTCATGTTTTTATATGGTTAGGTTTTCGACTTTACTGAGCAATACACGCTTAGCAATTGGTAATTTTGGCACATTATAGTTTTTCCAGGTGTTACAAGATATTCTACTTCCTGTACAAGAATACAGATCCGAAGATTTTGTACTAAAATTATAATATTATTTCGAATCCAATCCTTTTTGCCCGCACATATTATGTGGCAAGTTTTGGGGTGCAATGATACATGTTACGTAATGGCTATTCCGTGGCTCATGCAAAATTTCATGCACAGTGGCTGTGTAAAGTGTAAATTGATTGACAATGGGACGGTGATGCAAAATGGGGAGGTTAGGTGGAAAATAAAGTTAGCTAGCACCTTGCTTTCCTTTCCTAAAGCTCGTTATTCTCTAAAGCTGTTACATCATGGGTCATCATGGGATATGGGAGGACAGACATGTTTTATGAGACTTCTTTTCGGTTTTATTTTTTGTACACTAGCCATCTCATTCATTATTCAATTGTTAATTGCAATTAGGTAATGAAAATCTAGAATGCGAATCTGATAGTAGTGTGAAATCGTGTAATATTATATAAACAATAGGCAAATGTTGTTGATTTTGAGATAATACTAACAATAATTGATAATTCCAAACCTCTGACGTGCTGACAGAGGATGTTATTTCTGTTAGTATTATGTATTATGTTGGTCTTGTTGTGATTGTCTTCATATGGTAAATACATACCTAATGTACAAAATAAAGGCTGATCACATCTTGGCATGGACTGATTAATTAATAATTTGAAGTGAGATCGATAAAGTTGAATTATAATTTATAATAGAAAATGTAGAATACCGAAGGTAGGATCATATAGTAGAAAAATACAATGCAGGAGCGTCTTCTCCCAATACATAAAGTAGGGTGAATTAGTCTGTTGTGTTCAAGTCCAAAGTGGAAATGTCCAGTTGAAGAATGAAATGTGAGGTGATGGGATGAAGTGGTAGATCGTAGATCTAATCAATCAAGGAGATCAATGAAATGGATAAGGGCCGTGTCGGTCGTTGTTGACTAATTACTGTGGTGGAAGAAGGTGTGATAGATGTTGAATTGGTTAATTAGAGTCATTATTCATAATAATAGCAAGGATGGAAATGAGAAGTCTTTAGCTGAGCTCTAAAACAACACAAGGCTGGCGCTGCCCGCATTACTTTAGTTAGATTGATGTTTGAAAAGACGTTGAAAATATTAACAACGAACGGCGAGCCGAGAGACAAACATGTTGGGATGAAACTGCAATCAATGTAGTTTAACTTTGCTATTAGCATTCACAATTCACGCTTTGTATTACCTTACTATAAAGTCAAAGCAGTTATAATAAACACGCAATACAATGCAACATAATGTCGAGGATTTAATCTTGAACCTTATATCATCATACGCGTAAACTGTAAACGATACTTTCGTCACTATTATCGTTATCTATAGTTTTGGTATCCCTATTTTAAAATACGAATAAGCACCATGTTTAAATTGAGAAAACGCATATCTAGGGAATGACAAGAAATCTTTCTTTGTAAAATACATGGCAATAAAGACTTAAGAGCAACATATGATTTGTACTTATACGAATTAGTGTAGTAAGTTTATGTTTATGTACTACATTTTGTACTATATTGACCATTTGTGTTAGTGTTGTACGTAATCCTTCCTGTGACGTTTGTCCTTCCTGGTCATCTAAGTTATAATAATATACCCAATAAAATAGTATCAGAAGTATTCTATCTACTATCTACCCCAAACCCGAAGACTATAATTGTGAATTTTTGTATTATGAATATTCGGTACAGATGTGCGTACAATCCTAAAAGGGAGAATGAAGTTGAAGTTTGTTATCTGTACTTATTCAAGTTTAGTTAATTTACTCTATTAGTTCACTTCATATGGAACCTTTGACTAAGGCTTTTTGAGTCACGATTTCAGTGGTATCTTAGAAGAGCCTTTTCCTTCAAATAATATTAATGACTGCTTATTAACGAAGGTGATTTGTTATGGCGGTTGTTCTGTGTTAATTCATGTCTAAACAGCTATGCTTTGCTTAAAAATACCCAATCAGAAGTTGCTCATTCAAAGTCTTTAAAGATTTGGTATGTAATTAGTAGTTAGTGTGACAATTGTCAAAATTGCCAGTACTAGCCAGTAATTTAATGCCTTAGGCACTGTATTTTAAATGATTTTTTTTAGTTTTTAGGTTAAAATAGGCAATACGAAATATATTTCCGCTAACGTAAAACATTACTACAATTTTAAAGAGCCATTAAAACGCAGAGTACGATGGTAATGTGTGCATAAGACAGTATGGATGTCATTGTCGGCAATTAGGTAGTAATGATTTCGCTAATAATGAAATTATTAACAAAGTTTCTGTATTTGTTTTCAGGAACCCTTCTTTTAGGCAGCAGAGATTCTATAAACTCCTCCACTGGCAACCCTTCTCTACAGCAGCCCTCATCGCCCCAAGTTACATCATCCGCTACTATATAATAGAGTCTGGCCTTTGGTGATAAATATGCAACTGGACCTAAGTACATGGCATATACTCGTACCACTATACCCGATGCCTTTGCTGAACATACTGAGAAATAATGTTAAAGGTATAAAAAGGCAAATTGAGTACCTAGTGCATTTTAATAAATTGTTAAGTTAACTTTCTTATTTGTGAGTTTCTTTTGGAAATAGTAGGCTATATTTTGGTAAACACAGTAATCATTGTAAAGTTTTGATTTTAAAATTCTCGTTACGCCACAATATACAAGTTCCCACTCGTATTTTTTCTATATGTAACTTCATTATTAAGAAACGATTTATTTAAGGAACCCCGTTTAGTTGTTTACTATTTAATATTAGTATACACAAGGCATGAAGTCATAAACTAAGCTAGCGTAAATTTAAGCGCATTTTTGTCAAATCGAAGTCTGTTTGTGGGACTGTGTGATTAAAATTTGGAGTGGAACAATCGCTAACGTTATACAAAGTTAGAGGACTGTATGTAAAAATAGTAGATTACAAAAGTTTGAACTGATGCATGACATTTAATTTAGATAACTTTATAGAATCGTGTACACTTTCTTGAGTTTCCTATGAAGTATTGTAAACAGTAATAGTAATTAAATTAGTATTTAGTAATAGCATGTACATAGAAGTAGGCCAATAAATTTTGCCTTGTGTTAGACAATTGGAGATGTTCGGTGAGTTTGTGTAATGTAGATATTTAGATAATATAAGGACTGTACGTATTAAGTGCCTTACAGTCAGGATTTTTAACTAATTTTTGTTAATAATACGCAGAGTAACATTAATCATGAACTCTTTTCCCAGTGGATATTTATCCTGGTGAAATTTTTAAGTTTATTGCAGAAATAATTAATAATGTTTACGAAACCACTATGTATTTATTTACTTTGATGAATATTATTTGCGAAGAATAATGATAAACTATAAATCCCTTATAGGATTGGTGTCGTAAAGGTTTTGAATTCGAAGTAATACTATATGTGTGTCAGTAGATGTGTAAAGCATTCCATATATCAATTTTCAAGTTGAATTGGAGTGTGTTCCTGCTATGGTAAGGAAACGTTCAAATCAAAAGAATCTATGTTTAAGTATGTAAAGGAATGTGGTTCTCTCGTATAGAATGTATTCATGTAACTTTAATCAAAATTGAGATTTTTAGCCTATTTTGTAATTAATTAGGAAATCATATCATTGTAATGTCCTTTATTTCCTGAAATAAAAAGATCTAATAATATAATGTCTTATTTTTTCATGGGTTGGTCTATATAGTACACGATGCGATTTAGTAAGAATTTTTGGTGTCATAGTCATAAGTTAAAATGTTTCTATCTGTATAATATTATTGATTGGGCTGATGCACTAACGTTGATTTCAACCGCCTTTTAATAAGTAGAGTGACTAAACGGAGAAAGAAGCAGATATCACATTCGCTATTGTGCAGTGTACTGCGTTACTTACATCTATGCTTTTCTGTTACTGAGATATTATAAGGGAATGTTTTTTTCCGTAGACATCCCCTGCTTGTGGTGTTCTTAGGTTTCCTTAAGTTTGGGTGCGGGTGACTCATTTAATTTGGCATCATGCCATACTGCACTCTCCGGACCGAATCTAACATCATCTCTAAGCTATAGGAAGTCTTGTACTGTAGCTGAGCTATATGTGTAGTTGTTGAGTCATGAGTCTATGCTTTGTTTATGGATGTTATAAGTGTGAAACCTTTTATTCACGTCCGCCATTGGTCATAGTAGTTAATTTCTCTAATTTTCAAAGATAGTTATGAAAATGGTTTAAAGATTTGGGTATTGTATAAAATGATGAGTAGATAGGAAGAGGTTATTTCCAGATCGAAATGTATCAAAAAAAGGCAGAGGAAAAGTGAGATAACTGACATGAAATGAAGCTGTCTTGTATGATGCTATGGGTAAGTGAAGATAGCAAGTGGAGAATTAAGAACGGAAAGGCAATTCATCTATATGATTCCGTCTTTTTGGAATGGGAAGGAAAGGAAACCAAACTATCCGAAATGTCTTGTCTGTCCGGAGTGGAGGAGAGGCTGCAAAACTGAATGATCTATGGCTCTCTCGATGTGAAATAAACTGAATTGTCATTGTCTTGTTTTATGCAAGCATCGCATTTCATGTCTCTCTTTCGGGGTCGAGGCTCCCCATATTTTTATTTCATCTAGTCATCTCTTATCTCTCCTATCCTATTTGTTTTAAAGACTTTCTTTTTAATTTGTGCATTTTTGCGAATTTATTGTATATCTGCAGTCCATATAATGTAGTGACTCCTATACACCATTGTTCTTCATTTTACTCTCTCTTTAGTCTCTTTGCACTTTTTCAATTAAATTGTATGCCAATCTCATCTAGCTCAATAAAAAATCTCTTTTGTGTACTCACTCACTACTTACTTACGGCTAAAGCAATATACACCATTTTTATGCTTGGCTAGGGTAGAAATAGGCCACGCTGAAGTCTCGTCGACAAAAGTCTGAAAATCAAAAGATAAATTCTAGAAAATCGAAATCAGAACCAAATACTGACCCGCAGTACTTATTGGACTCCAAATGGGAAAATGGGCCTTTAATTCTAAATGCATTTATTAACATAGACAGATTAAAATATTGAACGAAAAGCATAAATGCAGTTTCCAATTTTGGAACTACACTTTTGCAATGTTAAGGTCATCCAGTGTATGAGATCATATCAAAAGAGACTTACTAATTTTAATCCTCATGTAATATAATCTGTGAATTAATTGTCACAGGCTCATGACATATCACAAGACTCATCCTAAATATCTCTACCACCATCTAATCTCTTCTTTATGTTACATACATTAGTTTCATAAATATTTTGACATTTTGACACATGTCAAATTTTATCTCTTTAGCATTTGTGGGTATCAGAGATAGAATTTTGGTTTGGGTATTAATAGGTTGCACTATACACTATAATATGATACATAACTACTATCTATCTGTCGAGTATAATTTGTACTTGCATAGTAATATACTTGCATACTGCATCTAATTCAGATTATTTAAATGTATACCGTACGTAAGTTGGAAATGCTACACTGCATCGCATTACTAGGCATGATCACGAATATATATCGGCAAGAATATCCTATCTATAGAATTTTAAATAAAGGTTGACATTTATCATTTGGCACGTTCTCATTGTTGGTTATTGTGGCTATACTTCATGGTTATTAAAATCACGAATTTACTTGGTAGTCTTTCTCTTCTACAGTCTTCCTTCGCATGGTAATTGTATCGTTCGTACGCAATAGATTAATCAGTTCCGATGACGAAGAATGTCAACCATTCCAAATAAAATGATATGGTCTTGTACAGATAGGTGTTAGGCCCTTCGGGTTGTCTTTCTGACATTGCACACAATTCGGTGATGAATTGCACTAATTTATTGTTTACTTATACTTATTTACCACAAATGACGAACTTGATGAACAAATTACAAGTAAAGTGCAATTGATACTCTTGCTGAATGAATTCATCATATAATTATTGAGTTAAGGGCTCTCGCTTTAATTTATCCGTCCGAAGTACCGGTTGGGGCGAAAATCATTGGCTTTAATTGGACTCAGTGATAGCTATTTACTAACACGCTTTTAGCATAATGATAGTCTTACGTAGCGTAGGTGTCCAAATGACGTACATATAGTATGCATGTTAGCCTAGATGCTACTTTTGAATATTTACTATCGCCGAAATTCACTTATTTTATAGCACCAACAAAATGAAGTAGAAAAGTAGCATTCTTTTACGAACTAAAATGTTAGGAAATTTGGGAAGCAAAATAGCCGTTACATGCTGCACTACTACCTAAATGTGTTTCGTAACAGAAAGTCTTCACTTTTTATAAGAGTAAACTTGAGTTATAGTAATAGTGTGTACACATGTGTACAATACTCAAGACCAGTCGGCAAAGTTATATCTTTTCTTTTCTTACGTACCCACCCGTAGTCAATAAAACAAAATGTGCAACGTGTGTGTAATGGTACACTCCATCTTCAACTTTTCACTTTGATACTATGTTTACACTCGATTTACAGTTTGCCGAATTGCCTATACTATGTTGGCTAAAAATTATGAACTACTTGTTGATATTTGCACCTCAACTTTGTTGAATTGCCTATGTAAGTAATGGTCAATGCCTATTGTATCTGTATTTCCTACTTCCTTGCTAAAATTACATGTGTATGCAAAGCATCTATCCAATGCTGAAACTAATGTACGGACTCAGTAAATACATCAAGATATGAAAATACCCAAATGAAGTATCTCAAATACAGAACTTTATATTTTTACTATACTGATTTATTAGGACTTTCTTCCCCGGACAGACTATACCTTCTCAAGTAAACAAATACCATGCAAAACTACTATAATTACTGCATCATATTATTTCTAAAATATTGCTGGTCATTTTGCCTAAGCTTTTGTTATTCACTTAACTATTTGCACGAACAGAAAACGTCAAACGTAAAAGGCAAAAACATGTCTATAATATGAGTACTATTACACAAGTTTCAAAATTGCATGCTAAAATGTCAAGCTTATATGAGTTTGCGACATTTAGCCAGTATAATGAAGACTCCAAAATTGACTTATAAATTTGGAGTTTTGCAAAAATTGATGTAATACTGCGCTTATATAAGTGCGTAATTACAATAGCAGGGTATACATCATACTTAATTTGATCAGTTACATGAATTTTGTTCTGAACATGAACATAATGCAGTAATGACAATAAAGTTTCTCGATTCACAGCGTATGTGTGTACAATGTATTTTGGCAGGGTGCGTTACGGTTTGTCCAGCCATAGCTAAAAGGTCTAATGTGTGTCTCTTATTGAGAAATGGTAGTTTATTCTTTTGCAAGTGCATTTAGCTGTGGTGCTCCGTCCGCATCATAATAAGGATGGAATTTAATGAGACTTTTGCATGTTTCATTAGCCCTTCTCGGTTCTCACGGTCTGACTACATATTATTATTAATCCCATGAAAGGAAGGAAGGGAAGCAGTCTGCAAAGTGCAAAAAGAATAAGTAGTACTTCTGTGTCTGCTAATGTTACCTGGTTGTCCAATTGCTAGTTGGTACTTTACTTTTCCGCGATAGTTATCTAAAGACTTGAAAGATAAATATGACTGCTTATGCATTATGCTCATGTTGCGGCCACGCACGAACTTTGCTAAGCAAACTACAAACTCAGTTGTAAAGTAATAATTCATATAAGCACTGAACATATTTCTTACCTTTTAAGCAAGAGCATTTATTACTAACTGTATCTGAATGTTCCTTAGTACATAAATAATTGCAGTTATTAATGCTGCAACTGCTAAGACATAAAAATCCGAGAAATGTATTTTCTTCTTCGCTCTTCGTTTTTCTGAAATTGCTATTCAAAACGCATTAATTTTCCGAAAAATGTGGTTATGTAACATTTCTCTAATAATTCGTAATACACTAGCAAGTAATAGCATGGATAACTTAAGTAGGAAGTTCAGAAAGTGTATACATAAGAGAAAATCACTTTGCCCCATTGTGATTCGTGGTAAGACAAAAGAAAGCTATAGATTGATGAAAATGTAAGATAGTATTCTAGACATTCTAGAGTCTATGTGTTATTCGAAAGGGCCACTGACGGTTCCCAGCATTGACACTAGTCTTTTATAGTCTCATTTTCCATTTAGTGGAGATAGTGGCGGCCGAGCAGGAACCTACTATTGAATGTCTATTAGATTTCTTAACAACATCCCGAAATCCCAGCCCAAATAGAAAACAAGTATAAAAAATGTGAAAATATCGCTCGGTCATGTCACATACTATAGTCATGACGTTTTCGTTATATATTGGATTGAAAGTAGTTTAGCATTGTATATAGAAAGACGGGACGCGATGAGATTGAAATTGAGTTCAATTTGAGAAACTTTACTTACTTTGTAATTGTAACGATGTGGAGTGAAGGATTCTTGTGATGATGAGTTTAAACTTTTCCTATTGATATTGTGTTGTGTATAAACATGTAGCTTATTGTCCCTTAACTCAACTGCACTACTAAGATAATTTTCTATCTGCAGGATTACCATATTAGTATCCCAATCTGTAATGCTATCTGGCAATCTGCAGTTACTCTATGCTCTACCTGCAACGTCTGACTTCGTTATTTTACATATAGTAGTCAACAACATTACATTTTTTTGGATTGAGTGAGTTTTCTCCAGAAAAAAACTTTCTTGCTCTGTACACTCTTTGTCTATCATATCTTAACATTCTAAGCGCTTATATTTAGCTCCTTTAAAATTCAGTGTTGATTCAGTGGACGAGCATGTCCAACTCAGGAACTAGTGTGACCAATGTGAACTTAATCGATGATTCGCCAGATTTTGACTAAAGTTCAATAAAATCTATTCTCCATCCATCAAATCATCAATTTCTCACAATCCCATCATAAGTATAGAAAACACAAAGCGGACAGACTGCGACTGAACCAGAGTACTTTTTTCTACACTAAGTGGGTGGGGTTTTGTCTATTTTGTTTAATTTACCATCAGTAACTATAAAACTTACGACCATCGGGCATCGAATGATTTCTATAGCCAAATAAACACAAAATCATTTTGGGCAATTTTTAGAAAATATTATTGCACAGGGATATGTATCTACATAGTTCTATAAGATAAAATTCTGTTACTAATCATTATGTTCTGCGATGGTTGATTTGTACATATTATTCTTGTGGTTGGGGTTTTAACTTTTAACACTGTTTTCTATGTCAAATCTGTAAAATGTATCTTGATATATTTATGAAATGCAGTGTAGAGGATGAGGGTTGAAAAATCGAGTTAAACAAACTCGGCAGCTCCACTCAAGCGAAAAAGTGCTGATCACGTAATGGTCGGAAAATGAGTTTTTCTCCGCAAAACTCCTTCTTAGTAACAGCGTCAGTTAGTAACTTGCATACACACAAATTACACTTATATTAAGTATAAGGCTCAGGTAGTAGTACTTGCTTTGCTGTGATTTTCAAAACCTTTCTGGTCTCTAAACTTTTTGTCTCATCAGAGTAAAGTGAATTCAATATACATTCTCTACTCTTCTAACCCAACATATACATAATAGCGGCTATATAACATGCCTATAGTTGGTAGAACGCAATAAATTTATCTTTCCGTATTCCGAATCAAAATACACTTGCACTCTACGTAAGCAAACGTTGACTCAAGCCGTAGATCTTTCTAGTATCATACATTACTACTTCTCGGACCACAAATGCTACTATTTCATACAGACAGATTGGAGACTTATTCTAATGCATTTGATGTGCTACAAGCTTGGGTTTACCCTCAACTGTCTTAGATGGGTTCCTTATGTACATTATGCACATGTGTGTGTTGTATTTTCAAACTGGCAAAATTCCTATTGAAAAAATAAAGCAATGAACTAGCAAATTGTCATGATGTTTTTTGCTTTGTCCGATTATTGAGATGACAGGTCGTTGAACGCGGCTCAGTTTACATACAGAAAAGTTAATGGAAATTAGAATCTCTCAGTTTTCCATTTTGGTGAGTGCCAACAATCTTGACTCTTGATTTTATCTAGATTTACTAAAAGTGCTTATGACATGAATCATTAAATAGCTAAGAAAAGTTTTTTCAAACCCGTAAAGGTAAATAATTATTATCGTCTGGTTTACGATTTTATTAACTACTGATATTTGTAGATATGTAATAGAAGCGTTTTTAATCTGAAGAAGTAATAAAAACTGTGCAAATAACTAGATTGATAAAATCTTTTTGGACTGAACACAAAAAAGTAATTTGAAAGTGCAGTTTGTGTTTGGTATTTGTGTATTTTGAATCGGAAGGGTTGAAAGAGGTATTATGTTTCATAAGTTCTATTTCTATAGCGGAAGGGATGCGTGTAATTAATTTTCCTAGAGAAAAGGAAAAGAGGTGCACATGTGAGCTTTTCGCTATTTAGAAGATGCTGATGAATTGTATCAGCTCCGCCTATTTCACAGGAAAGAAGAGTTGCGATTGTAATAAGATGACGCTTTACTTTAGGATTTGCCGATATTAGTAGCGGAGTGTGATGGGATGAATGCCCACGCTTTATGTTATATAAAGTAGATACCTTACGTATGCAATTAGATATATAACTATCTGTGGAGTAATGAGTGCGTAAGCGTAAGGTCTAAAAAATAGATTGGGTGATAGGTATATGTACGTTTGTAGTAGCGGAAAAATGTTAGTTTCCGTTTCATGACGAGTTTCCGAGGAGGGCATTTACGGCTGACATTTTTATGTAGGAGTCGGATGGAATATGCAGTGTAGTGCAGGATATTATTTGCTAATTAAGTTTCAGCTAATGAGACGAACTAGCATTTTATGTTGTTTAGCTTTTGTTAGGAGCTCTTTGGTGGGCACTATACTTCATAATTATTTTAGAATATCGTTCTTGTTTTTCTAACTCTTAGTTAAACACTCTTTCAATACCTTGTACATTGCATACTTTGCTAGTAAAGCATTTGATTTGATTCGTTGTGTGCTCCTAGTACTCACTTGCACTATCTCTGTGTACATCGTGCTCGAATCTTAAAAAAGCAAAAGCAGGTTCAAGTCTATTAAAGAAAAACGAATAGCAAATCATAACAAGCATCATGAAATCTTATTACATGCGTTACTTGTTTGCTTTATCTGTCTTAGCGCGTTTAAATTGCTCGCCATATTACTTTTCTAACTTCTGTAATTTCTTCTTTCTGTTATTAGTTAGCACAAATGCATACAAATGATGGAATGATATAATACACACACCAGATAAAAGTGATACATATAGTTAATTAAAATTTATCTTACCTTTACACTTGGAATTTGTCTAATTTTCATTTAGAGTCGACGCTAGCCGGGGAGAGTCAGGGAAATTATTAGTACAATAAAGTTCCCAATCCTTCCGCTCTCGAGCATTTCCTTTCGCATAAAATATTATGCACCCCACACTATAAATGGGCTGTAGGTGCCAATGTAAACAAATTTTAAAAATTCATAAGCATCATAGACCAGGATATTATAAGAGGTAAGTGTACTAAGTCTAATAGTCATTATACTCACCGGTAATGCATTAAGAATAAATTGGATTGCCCAGAATGCCGCAATTTCACATACAAATCTGTGCTATGAATCGTGCTAATCTTACCATCATTACACTTGAAACATTATACTAAATATCTATAATCATAAATGCAAAACTTGGCTAACTGGAACTGTAATATAAATTCCCATGCTCCCTCCAATAAAACTTGCCTATTAAATGTCAACGAGCTTTTTTCACTTCGCCTTTGATTTACTTGAAATGCTGTTTCTAATCTGTATACATAATCTTCAAATTAATTTGACTTCATCTATAATAAAACTGAAGGCCGACTCGAATCTACCTGGTTTATACGCTATAATATATACAAACGTTCTATTTACAACATTTATCAGTAGAGTAACTACTCCTTGCCTAAGTACCTCTATAGACAAGTCTTCTTCACTCAGAACAAATACTACCTCATATGCATATGTGTGCAAAATTGAATCACGAGCAACTTACTATATTCTTTTTTAGCAAATAGTTACACTTGTTTAGCCTTTCAAGCTAAGTGAGTATCGCTGCGGCATTATTATTAGTCTAGTAAAATGTTGCATTGCACAGACACAGACAACGACAAAGGCAAAAAGAATAATAGAATGTTTTCATACACCATAGTATCTGCTTGCGGCTTAGATCACAAAAATATCCTGCCCAAATTATATGCATGATTGAAATTGGGATCCATTAAACATAAAGAAAAGCAATGAATTTTATTCAGACGGACTATTCAACAACTTTTTCACCAACAAAGCCACTGCACTACATGTTCGAAGATAAGATTCCATTGATGGGGCTTTGTACCCTCTCTGATGTGAATGGTTTTCCAGGTACACTTATAGCTATAGTGCCTAACTAACTAGGTAACTTTTATTTTATAGTATAACTACCTATATGTAATAATTGTAGCAAATTCTATTAACTTGTACCATCATCCTTAAGACTCCCAACAGTTTAGTATTGTATTCTAACACATAAGTCTCATATTAATCTCATTGTTACCCATCAATCCTGCGAATACAGTTTTTAGCACCTTTTTTTAGCAATGATAGTATTAGCAATTTCGCTGGGTAGATGAACTATTTCTTATTACAATACTTCAGAGCATCTTCACCTGTATGGCAATGTAAAGGATTTTAATAACCAAAGATAAGATTGTAAATACCGTTGTTACTTGGAATCAAATGAGTTAGAACACTTCATAACTCATAAGACAATATAAAAATTATCTCAAACACTAACAGTTAGACAGGGTCCATTTGACAATGACAGTTCTTAAATCTAATGCAGGATCTCATTGTTTTTTTCGGAGTAGTTTATTTTCCCAGCTGAAATGAACAAATGGAATTCAGCTCAATTCGTGGTCGTGATTTGGTCGCAAGCCCAAGAGCTTGTTCAAACATAAAATGAAATTGTTATTTTTTGTACACTTTGATAAACTCATATTTAACATACAGCAAAGTCATAAATTGACTAAAATAAGATTTCCAGGGGAAAAAACAAGGAAAAAGATGCAGGAGGCAATGCACCATTTATTCTTATTATTTTTCAAAATTGCTCACCTTGTACTTATCAGTTTGTCATTTATTTCAGCACCTTAATCCCAAGCTGTGGTTGAGTTGAGTCGGCTGTGGATGTGACAATCTCACGGAAATATTATTATAGTCGCATCAGAGCCATTAAGACCGATCTAACGTAAATATGAGATTAGTTAGGTGCTATGTGCGGTGTGATGGTGGTCTGGCTGTCTCGTCATTGTCGCAGTCTGTTAAACCTAATGGTTAGGTAGTCAGAGAATAGGCCGGTTTATTCGCTTCCTAAAGGAATGGTCCAATTATTTTAGTCAAACTGAATTACTGAACTGAAGTTCAGCTCAAGAAATTAGGAAGAGAACAACATTGCATTAGTAAAGTAGATACGTCCCTACTTTTCTCTCTCCTGTTGTGTCTATAATTTAAATTAAATGCTCACGCTTCTTTCTACTCCATGAACATTACATGATGATGATGGAATGATGATAATAATAATCTTGTTCTACGCAATATATAAATACACTACACACTATATAACTTTTAAGGATATTCCAACAAATCTCATAAGCATCTTTTGTTATGAAATACCTTCTAACTTTTATTGTGTATTTGTGCTCACATTATTAAATAGTACATTTCCTCTCAAACTCCCTATAACAACTTGTCTGCTACACATTACAATAGATAAAATACTTACTCTACAACTATATTTATTCATTCCTTAACTCTAACAGAGATCCGTAGTGTTTTAGGTAATAAAGTTTTAGCCAGTACAGATATTAGCTCAGGGTTGAATGAATGCAAGTTTGTTGGTTAGCTATTGAAAGCCTCATCTTTTCCTCTTATTGTTATCTTAACACTATAAACACTCAACAAGATATTCAAGAACGCCTTTATTAGTACACAGCCAGCATATACATTGCCACCCAACCAGCCATAATCTTTAAGTAATTTTCGAGCAGAACAGTCATTTTATAGAATCATTCAATTTTCTACTGTTGGGTGCAATGTGCAATTTATCATGTTTCTGTCGTGGAAATGAACCTGTTTGGCAGTTGGCACTTTACGGATTTTAAAATCCACCTTTTCAATCTGCGAATTCTTCGTCATGCATTAAGTAGTATGAGAAAGTATCTTTCGTGAAATCAACTGTGTCTTAAGTAACTATATTGTTGGCAGTAGAGACTTATTCAATTTGCGTGTACTTATCGTCCTTACAATATAATTTCAACTTTGTTGTCTTCTAGTTCAGTGATATTGGCTATAGTTAATTATGGGGCAATGAGAGATTTACTTCTTAGAACTGAATACTGCATTGCAGTCAAAAAACTGAATTATTGAATACGAGTTCTTGTGCTCACCTTATTTACCTAAGATATTTCGTCTAAACTCGAATAACATTATCAGTTAGGTTGTGTAACTACGTAATAAATAGTTTATAGTTTGACTTCCTGCAACCATCCAGCGGATTTTGATATTCTTCAATTTCAACCGCAATTGCACTCATTTCGGAACTCTTTGAAGAAGAGAGTTTTAACATACATTAAACACTGCATCCGTGAAAAATAATGATATGTAGCTTAAAGGCTGGGCCAACAGGCCAACACTTTACATTTCTGTTAGGTTAGACCGCACATACAAGTTCTTGTACACTTGGGCACCTATGCAAAGACATATAAATACTCTGAGAGATAATGCTCAGCAAATACAGGGTAATCCCACTACTGAAATGTAGTTTCTAATTTGATGCGCGCATGGATTTTGATATTAGAGCAAAATGGAATGCTATTAAGACACCCCGAATGAAGAATCCGAGATGTTGAATGAAAGTTACCAAGTGTAAGAACAGTCGTATTTTTCTACATGGCCCATTAGTAACTTTGCCTGACATTTTACATGCATATTTCTGACACATGTAGTCTAATCGTAAGCTAAGAATTACACTTACAACTACCTATCTAGTTTGCCTATGCATATTAACGTACAGAACAGAAACAAACACAATCCTGCCCACTTTTCGACACACAAAACTATGCGTCCTATATGTATTCACGCATTGCATATGCTTAGCAAATTTCGGGCAGTAATCCTAATCTGGTACATCTTTAAGAATCAGGGCTAAATTCCCAAAGTACCTACATAAACATATAAATATGTTTATTAACTTGATTCTAGTATAATTATGTTTTGGATTGGTGACCACAGTTGCGAACTATAACATCTACAATTACTAAACTGAAAATATATGCAGAATTAATGAAACTATTTGTAAGATGTGTTACCTGAGAATTATTAATACTCCAATAAACGATGCCTATTTAATTTAATGTGTTAGTCATTCCTCTGCACATTGTTGACATGGTGTGTCACCAATTTGTGCGATTTTTTGTAGGTAAATTTGTACATAATGTGAGTGAATTAAAAAGCTCCACGACAAGTCGGGAAAGAAAGCGACAAAACATAAGGTTTTGTCTTTTTTGCAGTGCTTTGGGCATTAGCCAAAGACAACTCTGTTATTTTAAATCCTGACCTAGGAACAATGAGAAATTGCTGGAACGGAGAAAAGACTACTGTTTTGTGGTGTACTATTGCTAAATTACAATGGTGAACGATGCCAAAGAAAAAACACCGGGAGGGCAGAAGTCAAGTCATATTTACTTAATAGAGAGATTGTGCTAATACGGAGATAGACGAAAGAGAGACATCAATGAATTTCCTATAACACTTGTGCGTTCATTATTTATAAAAAGCTCAGGACAGGATAGGATCAAGTCATCCTACTTAATCTATCCCAGTGCCAGAAAAAAGTAACTTGGTCTTATAGGCCATTAAAAAGTCCTTGTCTATTCCAACTTTAATTTACACGAGCAGAGTCTATTATATGAGAATTATTTAGCATGGGCGGTACACAAACAGACAATAAAATATCGGAAGTACATACACACTCACACACAGAGCATTCATTATATCATTGCCTTATCATATGGAAAATCTACTAGGTACTTATGTGTAATGTGTAGCAAGAGCAACTACATTTATCTACGAACATAGCTACACCATATTTTTTGCAATCATTACATTAGATATTAGAGGGAACCTATCATAGTTTACTGTAATCGTTAAAAACATTATCACTTCGAGCCCTTAATACTCAACAATACCAAATAAAAATGACAAGAGTTTAGAAGACGAGTCGTTAATTGGTAGCATCACAGAATGGAACAAACAGTCAATAAATTTGTTCGTCTGTCGTCTGCACCCTTTCCATGTTCTCTCGGGATAAATGTAACTTAAGTCACCAGTGAAGTGATATCATTATCAACGTCTCTACTTAAGAAAAACTGTTTATTTGCATTCTAGTAGACGTTGTGACGGGCTCAAGGCGTCAAACCCATAAAACTTCAACTCGACTTTTTCACACACTTACTAACTCACAAATACAAGTTGACTCACTCGGAGGACTTCAGATGCTATTCAGACCATCTAGACACCTACCAGATAAGTGTCGGTGTCTAAAAATAATTCTCGAATAAAAACCTATTCGTGTGAGAGCCAAGCAAGGAGACAGGTGTTAAGAAATGTTAACAAATCAACACTTAAGTACCTAAATGACTCTATCTCGCTATATAGAACATGACTGATGAATCTCACTGATAAATCTGATTTCTTTTATATCAAACTTGTCACTAAACGACAAATAAGATTATCACCGATATTGATATCACGATTCTTATATTATACTCGTGTACAATATGGAAAAGATATGTCCTATATGTCACATTTATGGAGTCTATTCGGCTAATATAACAACATTGTCATTTCAGATAGTATTTCATTTTCAGATAGTATTTTCTGACACTACTAAAGTTCTTTACACTTTGAACAAGATAAGATCACAGATATTTTACACTAACTAGACAATAATTTACTATTTCAAATATTTATTTACTTTTTACTCTGCTGAACTGCATGCACTTTGCATTCGATATCAAATGAGACTACACAACATTAGTCAGAGAATATATGGTGCATATTTTATTTATAGTATTGTGTAAATAGAAACAAAAAACGGGTAAACAGAACGAATTCAGTCTGATCGTTAGTTACATCATCAATTATATACCTAGATGTGCATAAAGACTATGTAGTATAATATATAAGAATTGTGCTATTTACATGTTGTTTGTAATCTGTGCTATTTGAATAACATTGAAAAGTGGGTAATGCAATGTAAACACATGGCAAAGTGCATTCACCAACAAAAACATTTAAAATGGTAAGAGCAAACAAATCGCTGTGATAGAAAAACAGGGACAAAAAGGCAGTGAGAGTCTCGAACGTAATAAAATGATGAGTGAATTAAAAAAGGTTTTGTATGTAAATGTGAGTTGACGGAGAGAGTCTGTTGGTGGGGGAAGGTAGAGGGACATTGAAATTACATAGGTGAAGTATAAGTGAATCCAGGTGAAAATAAATTGAGTAAAATTGGTGCTTACACTTTAGAATTTTTTCGGTAGAATGAGTTCAATCATTGTCATAAGATGTAAGGTAAGTGTACTATGTAATTATTTGGACTATACAACTATCGTTTAGTTTATTGACTGCCGATACACTGTTAAGTACCTGGACGTATTAGCATACTAGACCTCGGATTTTTATTTTGGTGTAGCAGATGCTGTCGGAGTCGGGTCAGTGATGGTTCATAGAAGAAGTGCGATGTAGTATGCAGTAGTCAAAGAGATGTTCCGACATTAGTTGTAAGTACTATTACTTTAATCTGCTATAGTCTTTTAGAGTAGTGATGTACAGATTGTCTGATTGCACATAGATCTTGTTGGCTCTGAAGATGAGACTGAGACTACTGTATTAAATGACTAAAAAAGGGTGGCAATCCTCTAGTGTGGTGTAGGAAGAGAAGAGGAACTAACATAAGTAAGTGGCAAAGCCAAACCACCAGATAGCAAAGCAAAGATAGCCAATGCCGAGTTGGGGATCTTGCTCTCTCATTCCTTCTCACTCGCATCGCACATCGTTTAAGTTAAGACCGAGAACTGAAAGAAGATGCGTTTTTCGTCTCTTGCTCAAGTTGGATGTTAAGGCATGGCATTTGCACAAGATAAACGTTCCACCACTATGTATAGTGTAGGGAAGAACATACGTGAATGTAAGTTCTTTAACTACTACTAGTATCCCTTTCCCGTTTAGTTCAGCTGACTTTGCTTTGTTCGGGCTTCATGATCTTACTGAGTGTGTTGGAGCTCTTGTGTTGTCTACCACTGTTTTCTCTCCAATTCCCATCGAAATAACATCAACCCTTAAGAAACAATCTGCGAAATACTATTATTTGTATAAAGTAGCATACCATACCACGCTTGGTTCATGCAATAAAAATGGCAGTACAATACGAATATCTTAGATATGGTTTGAACCCAACCACCCACACTATGGAGAAGTGAGCGAGGAGTTTCTGTTCGTAAGGAGTTGTTCGCACCTAAGCACTAAACAAATAATATCGTATCAACAAGAAGCCCACTCGCATCATACATCAAGACTCACAGTCGTTTTTTGGCCGAAGAAAGAAACGAGGAAGGAAGAAGTCGGAGTAGAACTGTAGAACACCAAAAGAAATCTTGCCTTGACTCGTTTCACAATCATCAACAAGAGCAACCCCACCAGAGAGTCCCAGTCACTCATTCAGTCAAGAAAAGGAACTTTTTGCTGTTTGAGGCAAACTAAAGCAAAGCAGGGCCAGGACCAACAAGACTACCAAGACTTACTACGATATCTGTAACACACTCTCTCACATTCTACGGATTCGCCCGACATACCATAATAATACTCCACAACAACTGAAACTTGTTAGCCAGATTCCACGTCTCAACTTCTTATCGGCATTGAATAATATGATACACTCCTGTTGTATCAAAAAACATTTCAACAATAATACTCCTTGAATCTTGACAGGATATATTACTACAGTATCATCATCGCTGAAGATGATGGCATAACAGAAGAGACTATACAATCAAAGTACTCATACTAGCTAAAAGCACATTTCTGTTGCCGGTATTAACGGACAGAAAGGAAACCACAAAGGAGAAATTTTTCTCCATTATCCCCATAATCGTTAGCTTGAACAAAAACGGAATCCAAAGGAAAACAAATAGTGTCTACATTTTCTACATCAGTTCGCAACAACTAAGTCACTTGACTCAGTCGTTCTATTCATCAACCTCTTGTGACAGATTGCTATTGGGATTTCAACAAACATCAAGAATTGAAAAATGTGCATTCCGTAGATACACAACACTGATTTTCAGAGGTAGTACTCTAAAGGGGTGCAGTGGACTGAGGTTTTACGCAAAGCTCCTATTAGAGGCGATCGATGTGTTTAACAGAAAAGATTTAATTACAATTTACAACGTGCATAATCAGCTCATTAAAGACAGATTGCTTTTTATGCGATCAAGTATCAAGTGGACGGGACGAGACTAAACAAACCCAACGAGTGCGAGCCAAGAAATCTCATTTACATTTCATAATAAAATATAATACTTATTACCACAAGTACTAACTATTACTGCTGCACAGGTAGACAACATAAATGCACCTACTACCTACAATCTACCAACCTACCTACCTGGATTTCATTAGATTACACATATTACATCAAGGTGTAGGTAGAGATAGATTGTGCCTGTGAGCTTCGAGGACTTGATTTGACTTTGAGTAGTCTGGCTTGACTCTTCTGGCTCTGACTGCCCTGGCTAGTCCAGCAGAAAAGAACTAGGTACTTGATACTTGCAAAGAAAGTTGATTGTAAGCAAAGGATGCAAAGACAAGACAGGCTTCTTCATGGCTACTGCTACAACAAACCTCTTCCCTATAGAGCAACTATCGAACATCAGATTAAAGCAGCGAGGCTATAGTAGTGTAAACCAACTCACTTAAGTCAAGTCAACCCAGAATTGAATGAAGGATAAAGAATCTTGCTCTTTTCTTCAACAGGAACGTTACGAGTAAGTGAGTAGCTGGAAACAAGTGAGCAGCTTGGCTTTTCCATCCCTGCTCTTCTAAACTCAAATTCTTCTTCCAGCAACTTACCATACAAACCACCACGTGTGTCTCCCTGTGTGTTTCTCCTCTCCATTGCTTCCCGACGTGAGACAGTCACGGTATTCCCGAAATTTTTCCCGGTGCCGTGTCGTGTGAGAAGGCATTCGTTTGATTTGTGTTCCTTTACCTAAACTGGCCTGGCAGTACGACAAAACCATCCGGTTTTCTATCTGTCGACTGTATAAACAATGCAGTTAAACACATAAAGTGACACATAAATTATATTTACGTTAATTAAAATTGAAAGTGCTTGAATGAAGTGCGAATCCGAAAAAACACAACATACAAAACAGACCGCGAGTTTGAATTGACTGTTTTGGAATTGTTGTCATACTTTTAATTACTCTAATCTAATTAAGAGGTATAAGACAAAGAAAGAAAATCACTCACAGCCACAAGATTTTCTCAGTTGCTATTTTTAAGTGACGGCTTAATCCTTTGTTCCTTATTGTGATCCATGGTCGTCGGAATCATGAAACTGTGAATTGTGAATCACTTCGCCTCTTCTGTGAGAATAAGAAGAAAGTTGACTTTGACATTGAACTACTCTCATCGCAGTTTAGATCGGTTATTCATTATTGCATCCTTTACTGCTCTCTTTTTGCACTTCTTCCAGGAAAAACTCTGCACTACTTGCAATTGCCCTAATACTGCAACCTAAAACGTGCCAGACGAGCCGGAGAAGATCTCTCAAAGAAAACGGCAAAGTAAACACCACAAGAACGGTCCCATAAGGAAAAAGTCAGGCCAACAAACCAGTGTGTACAAAAAGAAAGTTGACTCGAGGGCAAAGTAAAGTAAAAGTTTTTTGATTTATCGTGGAACGAAAACAACCTTTTCTTACCTCTGTCCACTCAACGCTTTTCTCCTATTTAGTCTTCTCTTATAAGTGATTTTCCTCCTTGTCCCATTTCCAAACTTAACCAAAAGTCAATAATAACCGACTAACAATCCCATTTTCACGCCTTGAAATCCTATCCACGAAAATTCGGATGCAATCCTACATCATATATCTCTTCTTCGTGAACACCACTTACTACTTGACGTGCGACAATATACAATAAGTGATACACAACATTATAAAATCTGCATGTTCCCATCTACTACGTAATGTGCTTTTCCTATCACAATCAAACTACTGATCACTTCAACAACCTCGGAAGAACTAATCAGAGGATGTTCTGCAGTGGACTAGTGCATTGTGTATTTGCTGTCTATCATTTCTAACACCCCTCTCCTGTGATAAAAAAACTGACTTCTTTTCAAAAAATACGTGACGAGAATTCAAACAAAAACTTCCTTTGTCTTCGAATGTGAAAAGCTTAAGGTCTAAAGTGAAAGTTTACCTAGTGAAGAAAACGGATTTTCTGCTAGGTCTATTCCATCGGATTTGTAAAGGAAACAATGTATCCTTGGATAAGAGATGCTGCGGCTGCAGCGGCAGCAGCAGCGGTCGGTTTTGCCGGTTCACATCACCACCACCACCATCATCATCAGCTGAATCCTGCCGGTGTTGGACAAAACCCAGGTGTTTCTCTCAATGGGGGTATCAAGTCAGAGAATGGATTTCCTAGCCCAGTTAACTCTGTCAACGACTGCATGCTGGCACTTGACTACGCTCATGCTAACAAGGTAATTTTAACCTACTATCTTATTAACTACCGATTTTAAGAAAAAATTAGTCTAAAATTAGAGATAGCTCAGATCATATTTCGCTTCATTTTATACTTCTGATTTTCCTTTGTTCTCTCCCATCTGCTAATGCATCTGGGTTACATTACAATTATCTAGAATCTAGACAGAAGTGCAGTGCTTTCAAAGATTCAATGTGAATATTAAGGTGTTGGTTGTTATTAGGTAAATGCACTTTAATTGGACTAAAATCATGATATTTTCATAAAGACTGAAGGTAATGTAAATATAGTGAATTTTAAATCGAAATAATTCCTAGAAAACCTCCATATTCTTTTCTAAAAACATAAATCATTTTACGTTTTCTTCATTGTGCGTCTTTACAACAAAGAAGTTTTGAAAATGTGCATTATGCTCTAAAGTCTCGGAACAATATGGTTTTCCTTATATGCAATATAGTAATTTGAGGAGGAGGATCTGGTGAAATTTATATGGCCCTTGATGTGCTTAGAATTGTATGTATAAAATAGATTTACACATGTCTTTCCAAAAATGTCAGTGTATGCAGTTAAAACAGGGTACAGTAAAAGCAGGTTCCATGTTGGTTGTATGAATGATGAGATTGAAAATATTCTTTATTGTTTTATTTATTTAGTACCATCAACTATGTACTACTTGTAGCAAGTATTTTTTATGGTGCAATGAAATGACTTACAAGCTGGGGCAGTGCAGATAGTAATAGAGATAGTATGTAGTAGAAAATTGTAAAAGTTGTAATGTAATACGTTCTTTGAGTCTACGCTACGATTAAGATTAGTGGAATTATTTAGAGAGGATCAAAATGCACATTATTATTATGAGTCTGGTTATGCATGTGTTGAATTGTTTATGAGATGTCCCACGCGGTGACTCGTATTTCTTTCTACTGAATACATCTGTGATGGGAATTGAGTTGCTTATGTCGTTTGCCTCATTAGCCGTAAGCTTTATTGGTCTAAATAACTCCAACTTACTGAGACACGACGGCTTTTACGAGGATAATATGATATCAGAATGATTTATCCCCACTCCCTGCTCTAAGTGAAACGAACAACTGTTTATCCACACATTACGTTTTTGCCGGTTTTAGATCAATGAGCATAATATTATGATTTTCTTAACTTTGAATTAAATTGACATAAACATCTGCAGTGCCACATTGTGCATCATATAAATATTTTGTAGGTAAGTCGGTAAAAGATGATACTCGTTCATTGTTACCTAACCATCCCCTTTTGTATTATAGCATTATTTTGATTGTACATATGACTGTACACAACAAACAGAGCATTACTACGGTATAAATTATTATCTGGAGCAGTAAGAGCAGTTTAGGCTATATTATTATTCAAATGAGAATAAATATTTATTGATAATGTAAAAGATCGGAGAACACAGATAACAACTTATGATTTGCACTTTGGCTGGCAAGTACCTACATTTTAAGTATCATTTTCTACTACTGTTTAATGTTTAACTTAGCAAGAATAAAAGTCTAAAGCTGGAAGAGTAATAGATAGTTGCAGAAGTGTATGGATTAAACAGGTTGAGGTTTTTAGATAGGGGAGTAAAATGTTAATGTGATAAATATATACTATTGTGCAGTGCATCACAGCCCACAGCACACTGAACATGAATATTATACATTATTGCGTACTTAAGCTACATGTGCATCAATAAATTGCATGGTTCACCTTACCCCTGGTTTATGCTAATAATTGCTGTCCTCTCCCAACAAAGATCCACTTTGGTAGTGTTTGCTAGCTGGATTCTAAAAATTATTTATGTTAATATGATCTACAGATAACCAATGGGAAAACAAATTCCCTTGCACTTCGTAACACTAAAATTATTTTTCTTCACTTAGATAATCATTTAATAAGCTCCAATGTAATCCCGATGGCACTTGAATAACCTCAGATTAAAGATGCCTCGTTACGGGTTATAGTTGCAGTTGAATGTAAGCGTGAAGTTAGTAGAAAGCAATTGAATATTGCATATAACAGGGTTTGTAATGCGCTTTTGTGTGTTATTATAAACCTTCAGTCGTCGATAGACTACTTAAGGGCAAAGTTGCAAACTGAAATATAATTTATGACTGCATGCCTCGCTAGCTAAACATGTAGCACTCCTTTTTCCAAGTCTATTGTAAAGAGTATAGATAGTTTACGAGTAATAAAATGCGAAAAGCACACATTTTCCAAAGGAAAACTGGGGAGAACAATTTGCCGGCAAAGTTGTGCCTATTAGTAAATTTTCTGTTTGTACATCAATGCAGGATGTTAGTAAGAATAAAGCAAAAGTGCACGTAGCGTTACAAGCTTAGGATTCGTTGTGTTGTGCAACAACAGGAAATTATATTATTATATTTTATTGTTCAATAGATAAAGTTACAGCGAACATCCCTAAAGAACATAACTAATCGCTAGAGCTATCTTTTCTATTTTTCACAGATATAACTTATGATTCATAGGATTACACCCATTTTAGTACTAAAATATAAATTTCCTATAATTATCAAAGAAATTTACATAAGTCTGCATGTTCAGCCGCACTAAATTATGCTATATGGGTGTTACTTTACATTTAACATTTAGATTGGGGATGGTATGAAATAGATTGAAATTACATTGTAATGAATTTGATCATTAACATGTTAAAATTTGGTCTTTATTATGGCCAGGTTAATAAAAATTACATTTTTACTTACAAGCAAGCGATGATCGTTTCAAAAGTTCTATTACTGTCTGTACTGTAGTACAATTAAAATGTTTCGACGTATTTACGTAGTAAAAGTCGAATGTAATATAATCTGTACTGAGGGAGAAATTAAAATGTGCAAAAAGATGTTTGAGTAATGCAGTACTGATACAACAGTTGTGAGTGGAGTAAACGATCGAGTGCTTAAAATATTGAATACAGTAATTCCGTAATATGCAATGTATTGTAAAGGATCTAGCCATGTTATTACAAAGGTGTAAAAAGAGTCTGTCTCTCCCGAACATTGTAAAACATAAAAGTGAGTTGAGTTTATGACCTTAGAAAGACAAGAATGCATTTTCTATAGTCTTCACTAATTGTAAGTGTAGACCAGACGGCTACGTTCTTGTGAAAAGTATTTATACGCGCCTACGTAAAGACATCTCGGGATAAGTTTTATCATCTTCCCCGACCATTTAGAGCGACTTGAATTTTTCACAACTATTGCAAGATAAAGCATAAGTTGAAATTTATAGATAATTGTTGCCATTGCAAATTGCATTTTAAAATGAGGTACAAGTGTGGAGTACACTCAACTGGTTTTACTTGGCCATTGCATGCATGCATCCGTTTAACAGTGCAAAATGGAAATAATTAGTCTGGAGTAGTAAAAATGGATAATCTTGAATTCCATATGGCAAACGCCAACGGTGTGTGTGTTTCATATGGGATTTCTGCAACAGAAATTGTAGGTTGTCAGAATAGGGCTAGTAAATAGTAGAAAAATGATGTAAAGGTGATTTATGTATTCGAAAGAGTATTAGCAGCACCAAAGGGTCTTCTAGTGTAGATGGTACAATATTTTCAGGTACATATACTTTCCTCAGCGAACACTCCATTTGAAGGGTAAGTAAAGTAAAGACGAGAAATCATGTGTCAGGACAGTTCAAGTCTAGTTTTGTGGATTGTCGGGTGATAAAGTTGGAGTTTGACTCAGAGGAGAAAAGAATCTTAGTGACAGTGGAAATGACCATTTGGGCAATGAGACATTAGCGAGTCATCGATCTTGGGAGATCAATCACCATGTGCCAGGGACAATTCTTCTTCCAGACTCCACTTTCGCCCTCGTTTCACTTTCTTCATCTCTCCTCTTGCTCTCACTCCCGCTTTCTCCCTTCCTCATCCATCCATCTATTCTCAAAGCCAATGCAATCCACCGACACAACTGTCCTTAACTTACTGTGCAAAGTGTATTGGATACTCCCAGCTTGCTACTTATACAAACTAAGACCATAGCATCATTTACACATGCAGTTAATGCACTTTTACTCTGCTGCAAACATGCAAATACTGAATTCTTCTTCTTCCATTGTCATTTTGTCATGTGTGTAATAAATAATCCTTTCAATCATCTCCCTCTCCATTTTACTCCCACGCACCAAGGGCTGTTAATTCACCCTTGTGGTTATATGTGGTCCATATAGAATCTTTGTTTTACGACTAATGATGTAATGGACCAACAGTCATCCATCTCCTGCAGTTGATGCTATTTTAGAATACATACTGCACAGCGTAACTACAGATATAAATTCACTTATAACTTCATTATATACCAATATACCTAAATAAGCTTGTAGGTCTTTCTTTACAAAATGCTATACCAATGCACGTATATAAAATGTGGGATCTTGCACTGAGGTCTGATGCTGAAGCAAGACTTGCCCGGGTTAAGTTCTTTATCACATAACTATTTATGTCCTGACTTTGACTTAACTAGACTACATACATGAACTCTTTAGGATTCTACAATACACTTTTAATCAAGGCACCTCAAGTCTACTTGTAATTCTCCTTATTCCTGCTTGAATTTTCTAGAAAGTTTAATAAGAGTAATAATCAGTGTGCTCTAATCATTATTCGTAAAAAATTGAAAAGGATTATGACGTTAATTACTGTAGCCTTTCACGTAACTTATTAACTCAATTTGTGTCTTGGCTTCGACAAAACTTTGTATAAGATTCTAAATAGGCCCTATTTCCAAAATATGTTACTTAAGAGAACTGGGTGGAAGTACAAAGACCTGAGGAACATTTATAGTAGTCTTGGGAAGAAATAATGTTTAAGGGAATAAAGGAGTTTCACAGCAATTTTACATTTTGATCAAGGTTCAGTTATTTTAATTTTTATTTTGGCCTTCGGAAAGTTAACCTATGATTAAAATTGACTTTTTTGGTACTTAGCTAGTGTTGCAGATAGGGAGTAGCAGTTTCCATGTATTTCATGTTGGGATGG
>JABASH010000707.1:0-34787 GCA_019776445.1 Tomocerus maximus | reverse complement strand
TTATAAAAATTCATTTGTAATTAAATAGATTGGTCGTGTATGCATTTAGGAAACTATTACAAATTACAACTGTGTAGTTCTCTCTCCAATGTAGTTGTCATTCATCAAGAGACATTATGTTGAATTGCATTTAGCTAGCCAAGTTTTAATTTTGCAATTGGGATATTGAAGTGAAGTAGGTAGCTAACAATTCAATTTGTATGGGGTCAAAAGTGATGTTTTTATGTTGATAAACAGATTTGAAAATTGAATATTGCCAGCATCTACACTAAATAGCTGAGAACTTACGTCAATGTTCTCTAAAGTACGCAGGAATGGCTATAATATTATAAATCATGTGGGAATTTAAACATTATCGAGGACTGTACCTAAGAAATATTGGCTTTTGGGGCGCCATGTGCCTATAAAATGGTAGTTGTGGCTAACGAAGAGCACTAAATCAATATAAGGACCCGAAAATAAGGAACCATTGTGCAGTTAAGAATTTGATATATGCATAATTTAGATGAGAAAACAAATATGCAGCCATTAGTCATAAAAGAAGACAAAAGAATGACAGGGACAAATGCTAGTTGTGAAACAGTAGGAGAGAAGAAGATCCTACTCATTCTTATTCTCATATATCCACATCAAACCGGGAGAAAACGAGGAATAAAAATGGTTAGGCAGGATTTATGATGGCGTATATTGTCACTGTCTCACTATCATGGATACTTACATTGTAAATGCATAGCTAACACAAAGGCTGAGTGTATAAGAGACAAAAGATTTGAGTTCAGAGCTCATCTTCTCTACTGCGAGTCATGAACGATCATCCCACAATCCAGAATCACTACTACCTACATTCACAGCATTCATAAAACAGATAAAGAATATGGAAATATAAAATTCTTACTCATATATAGCAATGCGAGTGACAGCTGAGAGATTTGCGTGTGCTTATGGACATTTTAAAACATCATCGTCATCCCTAAGTTTCTATAAGCACACAAAAGCTATCGCACTCATCGTACATCAGATTCAATTTGATTAGCATCGAGTGCAGTTTAAAAAATCCGGTATATTTTCCTACTGTGGTACTCAATCTCGAGAGAACTACCTATCTGTGTATGTCTTGCTCATCACTTGTTCCTTTCGTTCACTTCTGAGAGGACGTAGATAACTCAGGGGATTTGATTACTCAAGCATTTTGCGTAGACTGTGTTGTTGTTGGGACTCGAGTTCATTTGTACTCAGGATTTTCCCATTGAATGCTGAAGGGTAGTGGCAAGTGTAGCATAGCGTGTAGCATAAAGGTGAAATAATGTAAATGCTCTCATATGGCACCGTATTGTGCTCTTTTGTTCTGTAATATGTACTATTTCACATGGCTGGGCGACAATCGTGACATGAACGTCTTAATATTTTACATCTTTAGTGGGCACTGCACTACGCGAAAATAATGCTCTGCTACTTTACATGCTTCGTTTCCTCCATAATAAGGATAAACATTGAATCACAATTTGCATTGCTTCGAAATGGGCATTTTTATACGAAGCATCGCAATTTAAGTTTCTCTTTGACTGGCGACACATTTAACTCAGTACTCTCCATCTTTGTCAGTGCACGTTATAGCTATCAATTGATGTAAATGTCAATTGCTTATTGTTGACAACAGCTTTTGAAAGTGTGTTCACTCAGCATCATCAATTCTACGCAATATTACACTGATACACAAATTAGCATCTGCCAATGGTCATCTTATGGAACATTCAACCATTCAGGGAGAAACTCTATCTGAGTTTTATCATCCACTTGGGCTCTTTCCTTTAGAAAACTCATTTTACACAAGTCAATTAAACTTTCTGAACAATTTGTTTGCAAAATGCTCATAATTCCATCATAGATAATAAAGGTCCAATACCTACAGTACTGTAGTACTTGCAAAAAAGATTCATTTGAATAATTTTACTTAGGAGTATTGATATTTTGTGCTAAAAGTTGAAATAATCGTCAATTCATTGATCCATAAAGGAAATATTGAGATAGTGTCTATTGTCCTTAAATAACCTGATTGTGAATGAAAATTCCATCACAATCCATCAAGTCAATGCTCTCGGGAATAGTTAACCGCTAAAACCTCCCTCAGCACTCAATAAACCATATCGATATCTGAGAAAACCTCAAGAAATGAAACCATGCGGAACATTAGAAAACCAATAAGTACCACTAGGTGTATGTGCCATAAAGACGAGAGAAGACATGCAATAAGAATTTCTAAGCACATCGTATAAAAAGCTACAATCACAAAGTTCTCAATAGACTCCTCGCAAATCACCGCATTAGGAAATGGATATGTTACGTACTAAAGACAAAACATGTTATTATGATACAACTTTATGGAATAAAACTCTGGCAGTTCGAATCAAGAATGAGATGACTGAGCTGATATTACAGTGTATGCAATATAATAATGTATAGTGTATGTAAAGTCAGAGTGAACCTATTGAACTTATAGTATACTAATATCCAACTGAATTTGAATTGAAATCATTATGCAAATTGCAAGAGTTACATTCACCAAATCCCTATCTTAAAGTAACACTTAGCGTATTTATCCATTTTATTTAGTGAGACGCTCTAAGTTGAACTACTCCGCACTAACCATCCCTCACCACTTACATTGCTCAGCTAGATATCTATCTGTGTTTTGAGTCTTGCTAATTTACTATGAAGAGATTGGGATAAGCCATTAGGTCCTGACACTTATGAAGATACAACTCACATCCTTTTCCCAGCTAACACTAATTTACAACCAACAACAACCATGCGGTTTGGCCAACACCAACTTCGCATTCATAAATACCTCTGAGTACCTCAGAATGAATAAATAGGCTAATCTAGGCACTAGAAATCTAAATCCACCTGAAGTATCCTCGTCAAGTGGGACTAGCAACAGTATCATACCATACAATGTACACTAAAACCATACCGGTAATTGGCTTACTATTATTTCTGTTTACCTTGTACATTTACATCCAATCATTTTCAAACAAATTGGATTTGTGAATCACCTTTCCTAGATAAACAGCCATTTAGCGACCATTTCCTCATAAAAGCCAATAAATTCAATTTCTTTGATATTCAGACTCTCGGAAAGCTCTTTATCTAAATAGCAGCATAGTAATTGTAGTAATTAGGAACAACTCGCAAAAATTATATTCATAAATTAATGATGATAATCCTACATCTAAACAGTAATATGAATATAATATTTGAATTTGGGACATTTGAAATATAAAGTTGGTGTCATGTTGAACAATAATGGCACGATATTTCATTATGGGTTTTAAATGCACGAAATGAGTTGAGAAGTATAGGGATGGGCAGTGTAAATAATAGATGCAGATATTCACAATTCATTTGTATATGACATTCTGAATCATATTCTTATCACTTGGTGGAGAATAGGATCCGTATGCATAGGCCATAGATAACAATATTAATAATATTATGAGTACAAGATGAGATAGAGTCTGAGCTGCCTTGAGTTGACTTAGGAGAAGAAAAAGGCGTTTGATGTAACATTTGTCTGTTTCTATTGCTCATATTTACTTATAAGGGATGTTGATGTGGTCGTGCTATAATTTAGTGAATAGAAATATTGCTCATAACACATTGCAAAGGAGCAAAAACATTTCTTGCTTATTTATTTTACTTTATTTCACATTGTCAGAGATTTGTTCATAGATATTTGTAGATGTTCTGTTAAAATTACGAATGAATGTTATGTGAACTGTACAAAGGAGTTCTCATCCTGATCAGCACACAATGCATGCACTACAATGACGAATAATACAGAGATTACACCAGCTCTTAGAAATTCAAATACAATACAATATACTATTGTGGGTAATGATGATTTGACTCTGATGTGATGTGAATGATACTCATCTCCCTTCTTCCCTCAACAAACAATGCTATTATCATTTGTTAGGTTTTACTTGGCTCTAGCGTTCTTAGTTTTTCTCCAATAATATGCCTTTTCAAGCATGCATTATTTATTGCTTATACCATTAGACTTTTCTGATCACTACACATTCAGCCTCACTCACTCAACCTTTTCCTTATTTATCGAATATTTTGGTAGGACATTAGGTAGGCTATTGCTAATGGTTCATTATTCTACATGTTTTTGCATACATTAGTTTAGAAATTGGTGATTTACCATCGTAGTTAAAGCTACTTCTCCTCTGTCATACTTAAAATTTCAAACTTATTTATTCACGTAGATAAATGCAAAGAAGCTATGTGCAATTAAATTATTATAAATATTTAGGTTTGCAGTAATAACTGAATAGAAAGCTGGAATCTTATTGTTTCCTTTTCCAAATGATCTATAAGTATACTGTCACAAAGCATTGCCTCGCTAATACCTAAGAAATAATTGCGCATTTTTCCAATTACTACCACAGAATAAAAATATTAAATAAAAATCTTCTTTGTACAACTGTAAAATAAATGTGCACATTATGATGATAAAAATATGCAAGTTTTTATGAACAGGTACTAATATCGATTACTGTAGTACACTGCATTTTAAGTAGGGATAAATAGGTATAAATCAATTCTGAATTCAATGCACGAATTTACTGTTTGCAAACATAATATTAGCATTAAAATAACATGTATTTACATACATTTGTACTTGGTCTCATCATTGTATATTGAGGAGCGTATTTTTACTAAAAATTGATAATTGGCAATTGATGGGGAAAAACTGCTAATTTGTTTGCAATTCCTGGCAATGCATGATTTTCAACACCTTGATTTACACTTGGGAGTGAATAATTTATAGCCCACATTTAATGAGTGGGAAATTCTATCAAAATTTCTGTTGAAGTGCCTAATTAATAGTTATAAGTAGATAATTGCAGTTTGTAGTTTCCCCATTAGCTCTATAATAGGACTGAATGGTGTAAAGTAAATTAGTATGAAATGAGGTAGGTAGAAGAACAAATACACTAACGATTAGCATAGGTATACAGCAAAGACGAAAGTGGGATGATGTAGTTGTGTGTAGCTGAACGATCGTAGGATACCTGGGTTGCCCTAACATGTAATAGCTTGGTCTGCCATAAGTTTATTGGCAGTTCTGCAGAATTGATTCGCATAGAGAGAACAATATGCATTATCCTGCAACAACACTCATAGAGGCATACTAATTAGTTTCATCTTTTCCAATCTCCTACCAATGTGCTTTTGCATTATTCCTATTAAATCAATGATAATTATTACATTTATATGCATATTAGATGGATAGAGATTCATTCCAGTCAGACACAACAAGTACAACATTTCACTGACTTCAATTGGCTTACCTCTAGTCATTTTATGAGTTTTCAATAGCAATTTATTCTATTCCTTCCCAGCCTCATTACTGCTAATCATTTATCGGCAGCTCTGTGCTTCCACAAAGGGAAACGAGTTTTAATAGAAAACTAATAGTTTATCTAGACAACTAACGCAATTATAGAGACGAACCTTAACTGATGTCAGATACCACTCGATGAAATATTCCCGATCCGAGCGTGCGTGGGCTTTTATGTCCTTACAACAAGGTCAGGTCATGGAATACCAATATTAATTAATTAGCACTATTCAATTTCATTCGCAAACACCGATCAAAGAACTATTCTGCAAATTCTTTCATGAGATACACTTTACTGCACGCAGAAACTCACTCTGGTAACTTTAGTGCAGATAATATCTGCTCAAACACAATCACTATCTTTCCACTGACTAATTCACATTTTTTTCTTCTGTAGACATTGTATTGTATGTAAATTTATAAATTTCTACCAACAATGTAAACTTGGACACTGAGATGACCGCTGTTCAGCTTCCTGTAGAAACTAAAATGGTTCAGAAAGATTTTTCAATTCCTCCACAGAGTCCAGTGTAATATTAAACCCATGATTTAGAGGAAACCAAACGGTACAATTTACAGATGCTACATGTCTTGTATATAGTAACCCATTTATAACAGCATTATGTTCAAGTTGAGTAGGTTGAAAAAGGCCACCTCAATCCGAAATTGTATTGTCGAACGTTTGAATCTAAATTCAATGTCATGTAGAGAGGAATCCTTTCGTTGAAAATGTTACGGTACAATTTATTGCACTTTTTTAGGATTTATGTAATAGATTCCGTTATATTGGTTTCGTTCGTGGAAGACAAATGAAAAGGGCTAAAGAAATCTGTAACTTCCTCTTCTTTCCTATTAATCAGCTCTAGTACAGCTAAGCCATGCAATAAACTGTGCCTGACTGTTCCTTATGGCATATAAGCAAAGTAAACAAATGTGTAGACATAACAGTATTTCTGAAAAGTGGACAATTGAATTTCTGGGTATTTGACTGTGAGATTCGGGTCTGTGAGTTTAATAAGGACTTGCAATGATGCAATAAATGTAAACAACTCCTTTAAGAATGTGTATAAAGGGTACTAAAAGCTATTCGGGGAGTTAATCCTTTATAGAGTTTATTTCCAGATTCATCTATGAATGTTATCAATGTTTACAAACATAAGGAATTGGTAAGCACAGAGGCAATTCACCTTGACCATGGACTCTCGGGCATTCTAAATTGAGTGTAAAAGTAGGAAGTGTAGGTAGGTAGTTATTGGAAGGCAATCACAGCATTACAGGTATAAATATTTGTAAAAAAGAGGAAAGAGTATGTGAAAAGGTAGTAAGTATCTCAGAAGAGTTAAAGGTTAGCATTTACGATACGAATGACAATAAGAAAACAAATTCAAAGGCTATTTGGTGATATCTATTTGACTGTTATGCTATCAATGTTGGAATTATGAGTATGTTCTCTGGTAAGATGGAAGTAAAATAACTTAAGGAATATCACCCAAAGAGGACAATAATAGTGAGCTGGATAGGTCACAAATTTTTTACAGGGGCAATATAAAAGTAAAGGGGTGCAATAAAATCCAGTTGAGTTCAGTAGAGTCAGAAAGATGCGGAGGTACATGATGTATAGCGTTGGAGTAAAGTGAACTAAAGTATGACTCCATAAAGTACTTTGGTTTGTTTAAGAGGAGTTGTATCTCCAGTCTGGCTGAACTGCTCTTGTTCTAACAATAAGTGTGTGCAGAGTCAGACAGAGAGCAGTAAACTATATTTAGTAGAGAGAAGCCAAACTAGCACATAATACTCTATCAGTCTAATACGTCATTTTATTGCGACACTTTATGAGCTATTATACACACATCGTGATAACGCTGATAACCATCAACATTGTATTCCAATTGCTCGTATTTCTATATATGTCTTCATCAGGTCTGTCTGCATTCATATGTAGTCACACTTAAGTAGTGTCTGCGTATTAGTAAACATATATTAGTCTCTATAATCAGTACACGAGAGAAGAGCGATAGAGTCATAAACTCAGCTCCAGCTTATGTAATATTGTATATATAGGTAGTTAGTCTTACATTCATGATCATCATCATAGCCATCGTAAAATAAATGCTAACCACTCCACGTATCCTAACTGCCGATCCATCCTATCATTTTCAATATCGTGTAAAATGAAACGTTACATTTTTATATTTATTATGTATCTTTGCTAGTCTACTATAAATTGGATTCACACGAGTATAGAGTGCAAAGACAAGCGTAATGAGAGTGATAACTAATTGTTTTAATGTGCAGTATCAGTACACTTAAGTTAGCTCACGCCAGCCTATAAGTGTCAAGGGATATCTGAAATGACAAGATAGTAATGTAACTAAAAGTCAATTCAATCTTTATGTGCACCTAGCAAGGGCATTGCATTGTAAATTCTAATTGTGCTGAGAGTTAAGATAGTGTCATTACTCATTGTACCTATATGACATAACATTTACGCACAGAAAACAGACAGGATGGAACAGAATAAACTTTGACTCGCTCTCTGCTCCAGGAGATCATAAAACAGTGAAAAAATTAACCAACAAAAATTTTTACGATGGGAATAAATGTATGTTGAATTACCCTTTGAGTGTTCACACGCTCATTTACATTACGCTCATTAAATGGCCATTAGGGTTCGCTTTACACGCCATCAAGCCATTGGTGGGACTTGTCAATCATCAAGGCTACGTGTGGCTATTAAAAATTTAAAGACCATTTTATGCACCACTCCAAGAATAACAAATGTCCCACTAAGATGTCGTAAACAGATGTAACAACTCAAACCCAAATGAATCTCAGCTTAGCAGTAACTCACGTCACCAGTTCTCTGCTTATACGGCCAAATCTGTCTTTCTTTACCTATCACCTTCCCTGTGACTCCTAACCATCGGTCCTGCACATTACACACTCATGACTATCTTAATGGGCAGTTAAATCCTCCCCGCAATATTCATACTCCATTCCTACCTTAAGGACTGTTGCATTTATCTCCACTAAAAGTTTCACCTACCGCCTACTTATTTATTGCCAATGACATTTACTCATCATCAATTTTGCAACAATGTGTCATGAATTGCATTGCAATCAAACAACAATCAGTGAAATCAATATCATTTCTATCATCCGAAGAAATTCATCACAAAATAAAAAATGCTGATGATGGTTTTCTAATTTTTTGAGTATCACTGTCTGAAGAGTGTCTGAAGGTGTGTCTAAAAAATGCAGTGCAGTAAAATAATTTGCGTTTAAAGATGTTGCAGCATTAATAATTGTATTTATTATTGTGTTAGAAGTACGTATTGCATATGATTGTGATTTGATGGAGCCAGAGGCGAGAGCCCGAAGAGAGTTCTGGAGAAACCCGTGGCGCTTGGATAGAATAAGTACAGAAAGTGAAAGAGTTTAGTCCCACGGTGGTCTAGGTGGTGTCTGTGTCCGCGTGTCAGTTAAGTCGAGTTCTAGTTTCACTTTTTCCATGCTTAACTCCTTGCACTCCTCTGTGTGTAAACCAAAGCTGTGTCTTTGCACTTAGCTTTGCTTGTTCAACCAGCTTGAAATTCTTAAGTATGGCAATATACATAGCCGGGCTATTCTGCTCCGCATTGCATTAGATTCCTTTTACTCGCCATTCAACATGTTCAGCTCTTTGGATATACGTGCTTAGATGCATGCATGCCGATTTATCCAGCAAGGAGTCCAGGACTGTGTGTGTCGAGGGGTCTTATAACTAGGGAAGTAGCCGCTATATGCAGTTATAGATGCAGTTAAGAGCTATTCCAGCCCGCAGTGTCCCTATAAAGAAAGTGGTTATACGGCTGTTGTTAGGGGTGTTAGATATGGGACAGATTCCGCCGTCATGGAAGGGCTGAGCAAAATCTACGGAGGAGGAAACCGGATTGGCTTCTCAGGGTCGAAGCAGGTGGTGGCTTACAGCTGTCTCGAATGTTCCTTCTGAATCTCCTAATGCTGTCTTATGCTCAAGCGTCGACTTACTTTTGCTCCCGCTATCCAATCCTTACTTACGCTTAAATCTAAGCATAAGCATTATGTGATATTCCGCGATATTCTCTACTCAATCTCAAACTTCGGGCTCCGATCCCAGATGCTCCTACTCTCTCTACGTAAATTACCTACACACAAAAACTAACTTATTTCCAAATTTTATTAATTTCTATCTCGATATGGCATCATCAATGCGTTTATCTTGATGACAAAAATGTATTATACAATACAAAAGTGTTTTTATGAATGAAATAAATTAATACAGGATAGATAGGGATTTTAAATGAAGCCAGCTTTGGATTAGTAGTAAGAACAGATCTATTGAGTATGGAATGGTTTCAGAATATGAGCTTGGATAGTATCACATAACAGAAGGGCACATTCGCATGTGGTATTCGCTATAAAGACAGGTAAATATTGGTAGTAAAGACAATACAATATTTGATATGACATACTAGGATCCATGCACCTACAAACAGAGTAGAGACAAAAGAGGATTTGTATATGCTTATAAAATGATATGATGTAAGTTTACACAATATAAATGTAGTAGTATAGGCAGCAATGTGCAAGATAAGGGTATTGTGTGTTTGTATGTATGTATAGAGGATAGATGTAAGTAAGTATGTAAGTGTATGCACATGGCAGTACTAGATGTATAGCTTAGTCTCTGTACTAGTGTATGTGTTGGATAGGGTTGTAGTATATATGATATGTCTATGTTGGTGGAGGAGAGAGCTCAGTGAGAATATTACGGCTGTCGAAGAGTACACAACAGTTCGTTGAAGTACTCTAGTGCACATCACATCACATCAACGGAACACATTGCACCGAGAGGAGCGAGCGAGCGGTCACTCCACACAGACACCACAAATACAATACACTCTTTACTTTCTTACGGAACAATTACATTTATTAGATTACATACACAAGTACTTTACTTGATTCTATCAACAACGAAACGAAACTCCAGTCCATTCTGATCCACTCACTGCTACAGTCACTTACCAATTGTACTTACTCCTAGAAAACATCTCAAAAGTAATAATCATTTCCTATTTAGTAGGAACGTTTAGTCTAATCGCTTGTGATTGCGTTATTATTGATTGCACATTAATTACCCATCAACTTTTCAGTTCAATCATTTAGTAGTGCTGTGCTCAATCGACCTGTTTTCAATGAGCAACTGATCATTAGTAAAATATTGTCTCCCTCTCTATAAGCATATGACTCATTTCTGTTCGTTTTCGTTGACTCTTTTGTATAGTAGTGAGACGTGATTGATTTACTGTACCGTTTGCCATTACTGATTAGTTTTATGTTGACGCTCATTGTCGCACTCCCCATTCATATTTGTGTTTCGCGATATTTGCGAAATAAGTGTCAGCTAGGAATTTTCATTTCGTTCGGAATGCCATTCTATTGGTAGTGTTTATGTTATGTTGTTTCATTGTTATTGCTTCTATTAGTCATTTGTGATTGTGTTTTTATTGGATTGTGAGCTGTACTATTGGATTATTCCGCATATTAAACTTCAGTTCATTTCACTGCATCCACTCGTTTCATACATCCCTATAATTTATCCACATTTTTATTCAGTTCTTCGTCACGTTCTTATTCAATCCATTCTAAAAGGACAATTCTAATTAAGAAATAGTTGTTCGAAAGGATAGAGGTTTCCTTTGCGACGGACAAATACTATTTTCCTTGGCACGTGCTCAAGTTGATGTTGGGGCTCTCAGGTCGCATCGTCTTCAATTCACTCTTAGTGCGCTAAAGGTAACTTCACCTATTAAATTTATTCACATGTACCCTTTACTTTTATTTACATATACTTAATTTCAACAAAATTACTTTTACACAAAATAGATGCTATTGTAGTCCCATCATATCCTCCTGCTAGT
Source organism: Tomocerus maximus (assembly GCA_019776445.1). Classification (NCBI taxonomy): domain Eukaryota; kingdom Metazoa; phylum Arthropoda; class Collembola; order Entomobryomorpha; family Tomoceridae; genus Tomocerus; species Tomocerus maximus. The sequence goes on along the minus strand of JABASH010000707.1, from coordinate 23,435 downwards.
AGCTAACCACTCATATTAATATGCGGTGATGTCATACAATGAGATTTGTCATTTAACATTAGTATTTATAGCCACATTGGTGTTGACCATCCTGTAACTTGTTAAAAATAGATATGACCACACACATTTATTAACAATTTACAAAATACAATTTTAATAATTTGCATAGTCGTTTGCATATGTTTAGTATACGGTATGTTATGCTGCTCTTTTACATACTAAATAAGTATAATATAAGGGGTAGCAATAAAATCAATAAATCATTTCTTCAGCCACAAATCGTCTTTCAATAAAAACCTGCATTAAACATTGCTAGTGCAATAAGTTGCAGTTGAACATGTATTATCATACGGACGCTATATTAATTACAGTAGTGGAAATAATATTTAGATTAGTATGCGAATACGTCGTTTATGACTTGAATACATGAGCAATTGAAAATTTATGCAGATTAAGAACAGATTTTTAAATCTATATACATGTTCATTAAAAGTAAATAGAGAATTACCTAATATTTATCGTTAGAAACTCGCTACATTAAACTCATGATTTAATTAATTCTCAAGTTTAGTCAGTATAAAGTTTGTTGTCTGTGCACTGCTTAAGATAGTATGATTAGATATCGAGGAAAGAGGATATTTGTTGATAGTACAGAGTAGTATGTGTACAGATTGCAAAAAGGCATTATCTGTATTAGAGAGATAAGAAGGAAATTATAATGCTGAAATCTGCAAGAACACACACTTAAGGTATACTTACATAAGTACACAATCAGGTTAAGCTAAATGATCTAAAGTTAATGTAAATAATACGCATAGCAAATCATAAGTACTTGTGTGTATAGATAGTTGGGTCCAGCCCAGTCAAACTCGATAGATAAATGCATGCCCTCCCAACAGACATGTTGATATGCAATTTTTATTTTCATGGCGTTCGCTGTAGCGTGTAGTTGCACTGCAGTAGCACATTGTTTTGGACTGCATAAATCTTGAGAAAGTGTATATTATAGTAGAGATAATATTTTGTTGAATCCAGTTCACTCACTGACTCAAGTGGTCTCTTCATTACAACGAGCTCACCTGGTAATCCGTGTCTGAAAATCCTACTTGAGTAACTGAACTAAGTTGGTTAAGTAAACACATCCTTTTTTGATTCAGAGAATGTATGCAGACGAGTCTCGTCTTGGCTGAAAAATCCGTATAATTTGCAAGTGCGTTGTTTTCGGCCACCTAGTGGGAGCGTAATTACCATCATTATATATCTAATCATACAATAATCATAATCAAAATCATCATCATCATTATCATCATCGTCTTCATTATTATTAGCCCCCTTGATCAGGCCAGGCCAGAAGACTGAACTCTAAATAAGCTATGTGTATAATAAATATATTTACAGCTTGATGTCTGAGATGTAGGGTCGTGTTAGTCAGGTAGGCATTTCCATTCATCACGTCTTGATGATATGATCTTTCTTGGCTCTTGAGTCCACCCTTTATTACACAAATAATGACCAATGAAATGCTGTATTTTATTGTGTATTTGATTTGAGAGTACCACGAGGCAGGATTCGCGTCGCCATTTATCCGTTTTCATAGACAAATATCTGCATATCTCTGAGAGTGCCAAAGTTATCTGTAACTATCGGAACATTTAGGGCTGTTTTAAGTAGTGACTTAAGTGCAGGAGCATGTTACAATACATTAAGGCTAATACGAGACGATCATAAAAGATCTCGAGATATTTATCAATGTGTACAAAACTCTGCACTATTGGCATTAACAACCATATCATATTATTATGACTACATTTTAGAAGATTACGATAGAAACTTCGTTGGGTCGTTCTCAGATTTTACATATTAAGCAGAACACAATGCAATTACACTCTCATGTCCATGTCCAATTTTACTATTCATCATCTCCAACATCAGCATTATCATTACTTCTTTATCTCTCTTTATAGTCATCAAAATTCAAATCTATACGAGCCTACTCTCCCAAATAGCAACATTTCACCCATTTCAGTTACTTGGGTACTAAAGGATGTCTTGGCCATTTACAGAGTGCAACTGCAACCCACAATTATTCCGTTTCAGCTCTACATTTACTATTTGCGTCCTTGTCTGAATTTTCACATTGTTAAATTCCAATATCGTGAATTTCCATTAGTTTTGTCATTACAGTTTCCGCTCCTCCCCAATATCCAACTATTTAGGTATACCTAACACTTTATTACATGCCTATATGACACTAGTCACTCCTAAAAGCGTATCCTAATTAACATTTTTATACTAAGTATGTATTTATTCGCATATCATTAGTGCTAATTTTATCTGTACACATTTTCATCACTATCATCTTAGCTAAGTGCTACTAAACAAATAGTAATACATGTACAAGGGCATCCTACACGAATTTAGAACACAAAAATAATTAAATCCCAAACAATACAATTACAGAATATTTGAACACAATCTTATGCTATCACAATTTTACATTTCAGGTAAATGCACAAATGCTACGTTGCCTTGAATAGAGGTACTTGATCCTTGGTCGAATTCCTAGCTCCACCAAAGAAAGAATCCAAACGAAGACAAATCAAACCGAAAATGTACGAATAAGTGAGTCAATCGGCCACGACACAATCGAGCGAAGACAAAAAGGAATCCTAAACGAAACGAATTTTAATTAATCCCCATTTTGCATTTTAATCGAAATATAAAATAGAAAATTAGCCGGGAGGTCACTCAGTCCAGTCGACATCTCACATAGGAATCCAGAATGAACTCCAAGTTCATCGACAGTATGCTGCCAAAGTACGGGCAAGGGGATGCCTCGGCGGCCAACTCGGCAGTGAACTACTCGTCGGCGGTGGCGGCGGCCGCCCGGATGTACCCGTACGTGTCGATGGGGCAGCAGAGCCCGTTTGCCGCAGCAGCAGCTGCAGCTGCTGTGGCGGCGTCCGGCGGGATGGGATTCGGCTCTCATCTTGCAGCAGGAGGTGATGCTAATGACAAGTCTTGCCGGTATACAAATCCTTCTGTTGCTGACTCTATGGTCAACTATACCTTAGCAGCTAACGCAGCGGCGGGTCATAACAGTGCAGCCACGGCGGCGGGGATTGCAGCGGCTGCCCAGTTCTATCATCAGGCTGCTGTTGCTGCATCCGGAGGAGACCATCTCGGAGGCCAGTGCACACAGGGATCTCAAGGAATACCCGATATTCCTCGCTACCCGTGGATGTCCATCACAGGTACAGTCCGTTCTTTACTCACCCATCATCATCTATACTTTAGAAACACATACTAAACTCCTATAAACACTTTTATGGTCATTAGCATACTTAAGATTGCAAACTGACAGATATTAGTCTCAACAAATTTTGGTGTCAGAAACATTAAAAATTTTACTTAGAAATGCTAATTACCGTTATTTAGTAGATTGACTTGCTTTTTGACATCCAAAGTTAAGTTGGTACGTTTTGCTGGGTCAAAGTAATTATGTTCCTTGTCCCTTTCTTCAATTTCTCTTTCAGATCCTTTGCTAAATTTCAAAAAAATATTAAAGTATTAGTATTTTAATCAATTTTAAACCAATGATGGTATCGGTTCGTTAAGTGTATAGTATAGTTTATTGGTTAACATTTTTAAGGAAAGTTTAAAGAATGTAGTTTCATAATATGCATATCATTCTAATTCTCGTTTTATTCGGCAACTAGGTATTTTGAATCTGCAGATAGGTTATTCGAATTTTATAATTGCTTTGCGAAATATTTATTGCGGAGTATTTGTAAGAAAGCGTAAGTAATGTGAAGGAGGGATTTGTAGAGCGTAATTAATTATGTATAAATAGAGATAGTGGGATCTGTTTATGTTTATGGTAGGAGAAGGTACTGTTAGGCAGTAATAATTTAGTAGTTGATTGGTGTTAGTTATAGCATTGAAGTTAGAGATAAGGCCATTTTGGATGATGTAGCGTGTAGTTACGGAGTTTGTAGTGTTTGTTGGGACTAAGGTAGAGATAGGTAGTAAAGTGTAGTAGCATTTCATAGAAATATTAGGGATTTTTCTGTTGATGTGACGAGAATTTTATGAGCTCGTGCTGTATTTTGAATGTCCGTAGATAAGTACGGAATGAAAGGATGGAAACACTCGGGCCTTTCCTACACAGACCATTAAAAGAGTGAAATTGCAAATTGTATTGCTCTGTGAGTAGCAAAAGGCTCATCCCTTAGATTTGCCTATAGAGAACTAGTCATTTCCAGTATTATTCATAGGAGTAGACTGTGCAGAGTGAGTATGTGATATCTCTGTGTGCATGGAGAAGAGGAGTTGATATTAGGTAGCTTATAGCCTCGCATCTCATAATTTGCTTATCTTATCTCATGCATCTTATCTGAGCATAACATTGTATTGCACTATATTACTTGGCATTAAATTACATTTTACATTAGACTGTATTAAATTATACGCTCTAAATTCAAGCTTTGAGTAAGTGCACTAAACTGAAGTGAAGTAAACATATCTGTGTGCAATGTAGTGTGTACTCGTCGGAAAGTTAGAATCGTCAAGTGCTTTTGAATGGTGAGGAAGGCTATGAGAGTAGATGAGAAGACTGAGGCACTCATGGAATAACTAAGTGGAGCCCGGGTAGTAAAAGTCAACGCCCGGGTTCCTTGGCAAAATACAGATACTCTGTGAGGAGAAATGGGCGAATATCATCTTGTAACGTGGACATGTATTTGTATATGGCTATGTAAATGTTTATTTTGCACTGGTGCATGACACTGACGAGACTCTACTGAGATACTTGAATGTTCTCTCTCTCCGTCTACATTTCACTGCTGCTCCTGACTGGTTATGCCTACTAGTGACTACTATGTGGTGGCAGGTAGAAGATATGTTTGTATATTTTGTATGTTTATTTAAGTGTAGGCACAAGTGTTCGTATACGTAAGTTAAATGTAACTAAAAGTCTCGTTGAAGCCATTGAATGAGATAAGAAAGGAAGAAGCGCCCACAGAGAGCCCATTCCAAACTTTATTTGCACATCCATGATACATGACAAGGCAGTCCTAACTTAATTCAAATTGGCAGTGAGACAGGGCATTACAAACTACAAATAGATGCATTAACGCGCACTTGATGTTATTTATTGGAGAAATGCCATTCCCAACGTCTGCAGTTTACCAACAACTTCTCCTGTAATTATTCCTATAAAAGATACGTTAGATTAGGCAGTTCAGATGGAATTTGTCATTCTTCTTATACCACTCCTCAGACTAATGTAGAGACGAATGGTGAATTTATTGGATTTTATTTTCCTCAATCGCTTCCTCTCGATTCGCCTCTGACTTTAACTGTGCCATCATTACTTCTCATAGGTCCTTCATATATTCCAGCCCTCAGACTCAAGAAATCTGGCTTCCATCTAAATTACTTTAAGATCCTAAACGACCATTTCGTTTTTATCCTCAGAATCCTACGTGCACAGGGCACATGCGGAGAAGTGGGCTATTATTATGCAGAAGAATTAAAGCTAGGTAGTAGGTAAGTTGGAGATTTACGAAATGAGTCTGGTATGTAGCATTCGAAATGTGGAACGTCTTGTTATGCCTCCAATAGGATTAGCTCCATTTACTGTTTACATTGTCAACTCTAACGAGTGTTATTGGCCATGTGCTTAGCTATGCTATGTAGTTAAAGACATTGTATCTGCATTTAAAGCATCTTGATAGGATTAAGATCCCCTTCCTATCTGCAATTAGGGTGGATTCTATTGGCTTGGATATTGAATCCTGTCTAAATCAAATGAAATGAGATCTAGAGCTAGAAAGTTGAGTACTTTAAGATTACAGCCGATTGCATTGTTTAGGAGTCACAGATAACCCTATTTTATAGATTTAGCCATGAGATTTCCTATTTTTCCGAGTCTCAATTCTGCGCTCTGTGCAATTACTTGTCTTTTAATAATAGACTCTGCAAAATTATCATTTCCCTCCACGAGGTTTATTGTAGAACATAATTCACAACGATATGCAAAAGCTATACTTACAATAATGATCTGATTTCATTACAATCAAATGAGTTTCCTATAGTTATAATAAAATTATGGTACTTATTTCTCTGTTAATCGTCAGCCAAGGTGAATAAAGCGTTAATAGGAAACTATCTGTGTAACTTGTAGTAAAAGATATGTGTGTGCATAAAAGTTTAATGCATTGGATCTTACAAGCAGTTTGTTCTGCGATCTAATTAGCTGATGTTATTGATTTTAATAGCCATGACGCAATTTCCCTTCATCCGTCCATTCAAACAGGAGTTATGCTTGTATTTCCACTGCGTCTATGTACAGGTGGTATTGTGCATTATATCCCAGTAATTGCAGTTATTCTACCACTCCTTATTTTAAAAATTTCATACTCACCAAGCTGGTCTGGCTTATCCTGTCAATATATTCAGCTAACAGTAACTAACAGTATCAATCAATTGCAGAAAACATTTATTACATACTTCATACTCAGTAAGTTGAATATCTAGTGCAAATTACATATTGAATTAAAATAACTGACATCAATCAATGTCTGTAATGTCCTCTACTGAGTACAATAGGCAGCAAGGATTATTTGCTGCAGCTACATAATTCTCATACAAAGACAGGTAATCGTTAGAGTAAATACGGTCATATACCCTAAGCACATATACACAAAGTAATGAATTGCTAGGGAATTTATTCCCAATCAATTGCACTTATAATATGGCATATTATGGCAAAAGTTTGCAGACTGTAATTCTGTAGATTGGTGCGACCTTAGAAATCTATAAAGCAATCTAGGACTGACATGCCTTATCTCTATCATAATTGCTATGTGCATATAGGTAGAGTGAACTGGTAGCCTATCCTAAGAAAGCTATCGAAATCCATCATTAGATAAATGTAATAAGTATGCATAACGGCTTAAACAAGAGCATGCATTATTATAATTATATTGTTTTTCATTAGCTCCCCTGCGTATACTCCGAGTGGATTAGCATCTATCCTACTATAAGGGGCATATGCAGAATTTGTTGTGTAAATAGTATGTTCCTCTATTAGCACTATTCATGTCATCAATGCATTATTTTTATTAGGATAATTTACAGGAGAGCCTACCCTGCTACATGAGAGCTGAGTACTTTAGATTAAATTACAATGCACATTCAACATTCTAATGTGGCACTTGTTTGTATTGTATTGTTTCAAATGTGAAGCATTGCCGATAGAAAACAATACAATGAAATTTACTGCTAATGATATAATTCTTATTAGTTTAGATAGCATGACATGACTATAACTATACCACCTCGGGCACAACTTTACCTCACATTCGCATACCTCAGCAACATCGTCTGCTATGCTAATATACCCAATCTATAGAGTCTGCAGCAACATCATATATAGCACAAGCCTAGATCGCCCAAAACAAACATACATAATAATGTAATGTAAATTGCAATATAAAGCAAAACGGAAAGTAGAGCAATTTCGTGCGTACAGTCGATTGGATTTGAATGGATTATTTTATTATGAATAGCAAATAGACAGACAGAAAGCGTTACACTTAATTTAATGTAGACATTCTGTACTTGTACTTTGTACTGACATTACTTTGATATCCTTTTATGTACTACTACGTATTATATTCCATCATTATGTAGGCAGGTATTATTATTGCTCACTTGACATGTTCTCTTAAGTTGCCTACCATAGTATTTACATCCATTCGTTTCACAGAAAACTCGAGTATGTTTTTCATTATTCATTATAGAGCCTTTGCAAGTCGTATAATGCGATACGAGCTACTTGACTAAAGTTATACAGGCTATAGGGCCCATTAACTACAATACTTTACATTACATTAGCAACATTTATTCGTGTGTTGGCTTTGCCTGTGCAGGCCCGTGTGTCACTCCGTCAATTATACATTCACATACATGTGTGCATTTAGGTAGAGTAGTAAGACACTGCCAACATCTCATAACAGCCAGTTCGTACTATCTAAACTACCCTACACTATTCAAAGTCCGAGAAATATTTGGAAACACACACTCACTATCAATACTTAGATTGAATTACAGATTTTAGTACATAGAGACATAACTGAGAATGTGGCAAATGGAATTCGCATGTTCATAATCATATCTGTTACGAATTCCACGCTACCGCCGTGCCTATAGGCAACTGCAGTCTGTCTATTTTTTGCGGGGAATAACGCAATGCTAAAAGGAATGTATATACAAACTACTGTAGACACTGGCACTGGCTATTCATTTCTCAGATATGGAATAAGATAGTAAGTAAAAGGCGTCTGATGACGATGATGATGATGATATCAGGGAAAGAGTGCGTTCAATGAGATTCAAACATGAACCAGACATTACCGTACCACACGAGGCTGAACAAATGAATTGCTCCGTTCATTGTTAGCCAGCTAATGCTACGATGTTTAGTCCCTGATATTTTCTACCTGGCAAGGTAGTTAGATTGTTGTTACTAAATTGTGCCTCACTCAGTTACCAACTTAATGATGTTGTTTGTAATAATGTAGTTATATTTCAGTTTAAGAGTGTGAGACTATTGCCCATCTAGACGGTTTGTTCACTATGGCTGCATTATATCGGATTACACTCCAACCATGTTAGCAGTTGACGTGTACCCTGTAGGCGAGCACGCTTTTGGTGTTTCGACTTCATTTTGGTCACGCTATGTCATGCAGCGGTCAGCTTACTTCGCTTATACACTGTCCGCTCACATTTACAAGCAAAAATCTATAACCTGGACACAGTCCTTTTCCACAATGTATTTACAATTCTTTATTTTCCTTCCTTCCAAAACACACTCCAAAATTTCAGTTATTCCTCAGATATCTAATATTTGGTAGGTAAGTAGAAATACAAATGGTTGTCTTTCGTCTAAAAAAGCAATTTACACTATTATTTACCAGCCATTGGTACTAAATTACCATACAGGAACAAATACGGATTCAAGAATTCTGTAGGTGTTCCTTGTTCGAAACTTCTACATGTTCAATTATTATAGAACAGATAAAATGTGCTATTAGCATTATGGGACTTAACAGATGAATAATAGGGAATGGCTTGTTATATTAAAGATAACAATTTGAATAATAAGGTTTGATTTAAGATTGAAATGGTCCGTATTTTGATAGGAACTATCAAAGCATCCTCTGATACAGTGTAATAGTATAGGGCAAGAAATTAATATAGCACACTTTGGGTGAAATGTCAAATTAGCAAAAATAATAATTTTCACGATTTTCTCAATTGCGAGTCTTATCGAAAATCTGCCGATATTCCATATTGAAGATAGACTGACTAAGGGCTCTGCCGAGAATTATTGTTTGTGTTATTCCTCGTTTAGGATACTAATATGGTTATCTATAGGAGCAGTGGGCATAAATCAACCCAGAATGTGATGTTCATTACACAGACCATTAGGAGAGGACAAGAATTAATCCGCATAATTTTTATGAGCCCCCTAAGGATCGTTATCCTGTTAGAACACACAAGAAGTATTCGTGTATAGAATTTGAAATTCTATTTGTATCTTCATCAATGTATAGGGATTCTGTATCAATTCTGTAGTGGAGGGTGTAAATACATACCTTTGGATTGACATAGCTGTGGCCTATGCTCGTCTCTGTTTGGCCCTATAGCTCTGATTGCAATGTGGACTGACTGAGCGAAACTGAAGTGATCGTGACTCATGCATGAATTCTTTTATTGCTGTGCTTATATTCAAACGGTCATTTGGAATTATCATGACATGATCATACTCATGAAATAGAAATAATATTACACTTTAATGATCCATCCACTTCACTCTGGTAAAGCAAACGAAACTAATCCAAGTCAAACTAGGCAGCATTCTCCCCTGAATAATATTAGTATTGTTATAAGTGTAGCTGTTGATATAGGGATTTTATGTTATGTAGGCACATTATATTAATAGATGTAGCTTGACATACACTTATATTTCAACGCAGCCACCAACACAAAATAAAACAAAACACCCAATGAATGTCCTTACACGTTTCGCCACACTATTTATTATTTATGTAGATTCCTCTGTATAGCTTAGGGAAAACAGGCTCTATATAGATATAATTCAAGTACATAAAATTTACTGCATTTGAGTACATGGTTTTGTGGGTACATGTGAGGTAGTAATATTTCTGCGAATGTCTCTTGTTTCATTGTAGCATAATTTTATGTATTTCTATCGCCAGTAGCAATGCCTGTTGTCCAATTCTGGTATTTACAACCAAGATGTACACGTTAGTCAAAGAATCATTAGTAGTGCAATTGGAAAGGAACACGGGCAGCTGACACAAAGGAGATCACTTTCTTGGAGCCGATATATTATAATAACATTAGTACAAGCACTCATCTGCCCTCAGTATAGTTAACTCTGTACATATTTTATGTATTTGTGTATTATAACTTGATTTTGCAGGACTGAGTATTTAATATTATGTAGTAGAGAATTAGTGAGAATGTAGCTCTGGGAGTGTTACTGGAGTAAAAAAGCATTAGAACAGACATTGAACATTGCCTTAATATAATGGCAAAGGATATGACCAATCATGCCCATTTGAGAACTCATTAAGCTCCTTTTACTCCTCATAAAATAACAAGATTCACCAGCACCGTCTAATAGAAGAGCTAAACAAGCGTATTATGAATTGCTAGATGTATACTTGTTCCTACCTACTTTTTCTTGGCTTTATTACCGTAGTTAAGCGTTAAAATGCCAAGTGAGCCGAGCTAGCAACTCATATAGGTACGAGAATTCCTATAAAGTATGCACATTATTCTTGGTTGAACTAGTCTGGTGCTGTTCTTGCACTAAGAGTGTAGTGCACACACGTAGAGGCATAATAGGTAGGAAACAGATGTAGGTATGTTATTTCATTCGACGAGACATTGCCTTTGGCTTTCTCTCTTTAAATCGTAAATTCTAACCGAGATTTACATACCTGTAAGGTAAAATTTCAGACCATTATTCATAGTAATTCGCTGGGTAAACATATTCATATAATGTTTCCATTTGTGGGCAGTTATTATGTAATGGGTTCCATTCTTAACTATCTGTACCTACATAAGCCCTGCTGCTTTATAATTCAATTGAAGCTGATTTTTCAGAGAAGAGTAAGCGAATCTCATTTCAGACTTAACTCGTTTCGTTAGCGATGCCAATTGGAGGCAATATTAATTTCGTGCACCACAAATTTCCTCTCCCTCTGATTTACGTGGGAGTTTTTTCAGAGCGACATTTATGGGAACGAACACTTCATTTGTGAGTTGAGTTGTGAGTTTGCTTGATTAATCAAGATTGGGACAGAGTCAAGTGCAACCTCAATTGTAATTAGTGTTTTCTCATAAAACCAAACTCCTATCCTATAGATTACATTACATCAAACGAATGAGTAATATATAACAATATCATTTCATTACATTAGTTATTGTTAGTTAGCTCTGTAAGTAGGTACGTGCTTACAACTACAACTTAGTTTGTTGTATTTACTTAGACATACTATATCTGGATCAACCTACTAGTACATACCTACTACACTGTACGTGTACTAACTTACCTATCTAACATTAGCGACGGCACACACGTTCCTATCTTTACATAACCTACGCGCTCATTTCTTTCTTAATGTAATCGTCTCGCTTCGTTTCCTCTCCCTTGCCATACACGCTCAGCCTGTTCTGACAGGATCTTTTCTGTGTCTGTTGCACATTCTTTAATGTGAATACAATGCACACGATACAATAATACAATAGAATATAAATATATTGATGTAGGCATAGGCTGTAGCTTATTGGAGCTCGGCAAGGCGGTATCTATGTTATTAGCAACTTTATTATTATTATCACATCCCATAGCGAAAAACTACATTATCTATAGATAAAAAACAATTGAATCAGCTACATCCAGCTACTTACGGCTTTAAATCAACTGGGGAATAAAGAGGCAGAGGTCTATAAAAATTTATCGCCATTAGCATTAGAGTTAGAGTTGAAATTATCATTAGCATTGACCTTCTAAGTTCTTACTTTCATTTCTGAACCACTGCTATTTTTCTCCTTCCTTTATTTCGTTAGCCTTGAGCTATCGGGAAATCGCCATTATTATTCCTTATTTTCTGTCATTCATTTTATGCTTCACGATATGCATTTCATTATTCGTAACCAAATAATCAAATTCATTTTTATATTGCTTAATCCTCCCACAATCTCAACGGATCACATTCTTAATCTGCAATCTACCATATTCTTTGCAAACATTCAAAGTCAAGGCTTTTGCGATGCACATGAGAATCATAGTTATCAATTTTCCACAGTTTAGATAAATTGATTTTTAAACTACATAATGCCTTATGAAGCAATTTATGATTTAATCGTGTCTGTAATGTCCAACCAAAATCCAGCAAACATGCATTTTTCCTCAATTTAAATGTAATGCTCCAATAAGCTTTGTTCGTAGAGCAATTTACAATTCAGACGTGTTTCTAATGTGTGTAAAACATAATTTTTTCTCTAGTTTAGATAAATTAATTGATGTTCATTATAACGAACACTTCTCTCCCACATCGCTAATCCTACAAGGTTCGGGCTTTCGAGGCAGCATATTGGACTTTGTATGTGCTTACTCAAACTTATTTGAAACACACTAAACAAAGTTATCGACCATTTATTATATTTTCCTAATTTTGTTTTATTTGTGTTTAGTACTATTAGATCACTATTTAGTGACTGCGTACTCAAACTTATTTGAAACATACTAAACGAAGTTATCGAACAATTTATTATATTTGCCACATTCTTTTTTATTTGTAGTCATTACTATTAGATTTAAAGCACCAGAATACTACTATAAGTAGGATTATGTAATAAGTAGGATTTCATTGTAATTCATATTGGACTTGTATGTGCTTACTCATTTGAAACATACTAAACGAAGTTATCGGACATTTATTATATTTTAGAAATTCTTTTTTATTTGTATTCATTACTATTAGATACAACGGATTTCAAAGGTATATTGCAGAGAATGCTAAACTGCTGACCTAGCCTTTTAATAATAAATAGGATTTCATGAAATTGTAATTAATTTAATGTACTTGAGTAATTTTTTGATGTTAAGAAATGAGTTTGAGTAATTTGATATTGACATACCCTTTTGGTAGATGTATATGGTTATAAGGAGTAGTTAGTTGTAACAGTGCTGGAGAGTGTAGCCCGAAGTAAATGGATGTTGATCTTCATGCGCTGCATAAGTATCAGCGTGTGCTGTACTCGTTGTGATGGAGCATTGATGGTGGCTTTGGGCTGGCTTTCCCAATGCTCTGGAGCAAAAAAACTGGTACGAGTAGGAGTTTGTGCCGTTGAAATGGCAAATGATATCGTTGCTCTCGGATGTTGCTCCTCAAGTCGTTGGATTGCATTCTGTTGAGAGTAAAGGATACATTATATTTATTTAGTGCAGATTCTGTTGCTACTTTATATTACATTAACTACGTTTTAATTGTTGCTGTGACTCAAATGCATCCATTTCAGTTTCGTATGGTAGATCAGTATTTATTACTCAGTGTCGGCCATAAAACAGTCTCACTCTAGACAGGTATAATATTAGTATATGCGTTTAGTTCATTCAATTTGTTGGTGATGAACAGGAGTACTTTAATGTAGTTAACCTGAATGATTACAGATAAACATTATTTTATTGCAGCGGTTTATTTGGTGTTAAGCGTAGATCTTAAATGTGCTTATGGGTCGTTTGAAATGATCGTAATGTTTTAATGGGCTTTGGCTTCTTTTCTCAAACAGGAAACTTCGGTGTAAATCTAAAAGCCCATATGTTACTTGATTACTGTTTATTAAGCACAGCTATAACTTGGCAGTATTTTATGAACCGGAGTTCTCCATCTCTGTTTGACATACACAAATGTGTTTTACGTGTAATTATTTTGTTTTTAAAGACCAACACATAAAATATGTCTACACAGAAACGATTTCCAATTAAGTGTCCTTTTTTTCAGGACAATGTTCGCCAGATGATACTTTTCATCCTATCATACCAGAAAAATGTAAAGTGCACTACTATGTACCTGGAAGAGTGTACATAGTATCGTTTTTTTATATCTCAAATAGGCTATCAAGATGGTTGTGCATAATTCATAACATTTGATCTTGAGATCAATTTAGTAAGCTATAAAATGTTTAAATATTCAACCAAGTCTCTAATGAGAAATTTCCTGAAGAAATTAGTTATCCAATATTTTATGTGAGGATGGTAGTTAATTTACATAACATGGCATTATAAATTTGTTTGAGAAGCGGAAATAATGGGTTTTAGATAGTATCTTCTCTAGACTGAGTATAGTATGTGTAAGGAATGGCTACATGAACAATAATTACGAGTCTCGTTGTTTACTTTACTATAATGGTACGGATATGTAATTTAGTTTTACTGATATGGATGCAGTGGAGATAGAAAATTATATTCTGTAACAATTTAGACGTTGTGTGCATCTCATAGACAATGCTACTTGATATGGTGAGTGAGAGTATCTTTGTAGGTATAGTTTCTTATCGTCTAGCTACTAGTATGTGCAAAGTCAGAGGATGTATTTAACAGGTAGAGTGTGGTGTGGGTTAAATTTTTCAGGTTATGGAGTGAGAGCAAGTTATTTAGTTAAGCGAATGAATCAGTATTTTTAAAGAGAAGTATAAAAAGAGGAAAAATGTAGATCGAAAAACTGTTAAGGTGCTTACAGCTTCGGATTGGCTACTTACTTAGTGAGCAGTGTGCTGTGAATATTAGAATGTAGTTGTGAGCTGTAATAATATACGCATTAATATCCATTGTTATAGGTATTATATTAGAAAACATGGTGTTTCTTCGAACGTTAGTATGCTGATAGTCTCATAAAATGCAGAGGCAGATTGGTTTTGTGGTTGTACGCAGGTACTTGTATAATTTATTGTGGACTTGACAGAATATTAAGGATCTTATGTGAGTTACATTAGCATTAGTGGAGAGCAGAAAGGTATGGAAAGCAAAGTCAATTAATAGCAGAATGGAAATGTGTAGTAGGCAATACGTGGTAATACTAATATCATGTAGTAATACGTATGAATAATGGATTTAGCTGAAACACTTGGGAAGGGTAAATATTCTCTGCATTACTAATAGCACGATAGCTAATACATACACGTAATGGGTATATTATTTTGTGGAATAGGAGCAGATAGATCAAAAGCATGATAGGAATAGCACAGTAAACAAAGCATTCCGTCTGGTTGATTTAGTGCTCGTGATTTTAATTATACTCGAGTTGATTCCATAGCTGAACGAAAGGAATTGAGGTTCAGTCCAGTCGATTTGGCTACTCCACCTTGTCTTCCAGTGCTAAGGCGGGCTTTCATTTTGATGGTAATGAGGACAAAACTCGTTATTACTATTACTTAGGAAAAGCCTCAATCTTTTCATTTATCTTCCCTCTATTCTCCATCAAGTTAATAATAAGTTCTAATTAACTTACAAGGTAACTATACAGAATATTTAAATTAGTACTCGAATCCTCCACCTGCACTCACATCTGGATCAATAGTATACGAAACTGAAGACGAAGCATTTCTAATGGGCATTTCCACAGATTTACATAGAGTCTGAATTTATTCGGTAGGGTTGTATTTAGATTTATAGGAGAATTACTCATTTCCTTAGCATATGAGAGGTAGCTCGGGAGAGAAATTTTGTTTATGGTCCACCCCTCACCGACATGAACTGAAAAAGTCTGGATATAAAAAACAAATAGTCATTCCTTATCTAAGTATGAGAATAATAGCCCGATTATGTGTATGCAATATCAGTAAATAACGTGCTGTCTAAATCATAGTTGGCTATAATAACTCGATATCATGCTAGCTGGCTGGCAAGGTTATCGCAAAAGTCCTCCACTCACTGACTCAACTACAGTCAAGTGTGCACAGCCAAACAACTACACTCTAATTTAACATCACACTATTTCATTTTGCTTTTTAGCCCAGTCAATCTATTATGCTCATTCATCCTTTTGTACCACTCCGCTTTTCGTGTCTTGAGTCTATATCCAATCCAACCAGAATAAATATACACACACGTGGCTACGTCACTATATACTATTTAGCATTATATGTAGCTCCATAATACCCAACTTCATCTATCATCCTTTCTGCCAACAACTACATTACTCCTAGTATTATACATTACTTAAGTGCATACAATAATAATACACTCCATGATTCACAATTCTCAATTACCTATACAATACCTAATTCTAATCTATGCATACAACCACTCTACTAGTGTTTCTAACTATCGTATTATAATCCCATACTATGTAACACTATACGCTCTGCTGCACTATCTGATTTGTATTGCAACTAATATTCTAGCCATTACTACACAATGCATAGCGAGTGTAGATTTTCGTCTCCGTATACTAATGCCCAAGAAGACGAGGTGTGCAACTAACTTTAAAAGTACTGCATTAAAGATTAGAATATAATAATTGGTTTAAGTACAACACAAGCAAGTCACTAACTTGAATCAGACAAACCAATCACAAAAAGAAAGAGAATGTTACCATATAGTTCTATATACTCCTTCAGCACAACGTCAGTGTACTTGAATTGATAAAGATAAATGAAGAGTTAAGCTCAGTCTACGATGTGTGTATGTGAAATGTAAGCAGACAGAGAGCAGCTTATCAAACAACTTTCATATGCCCACGCTCTTAACTCTTGACTTAAACTTATCGTTCAAATAAGGCAAACTAAAGGAAAAACTAACGAGATTCATAAAGTACCCAACATAAGTATGATTTTCTTATGGTTATGGTGTGATTACATTCACAAATGTAGTTATATCCACATCGTTAAGAAGGCAATTCACAACAACACAAACTTCTATTGGTAATTAAATGATTGTGATTTCTGTTGTGGTGACCTTTTCATCTCCCACTTATTTTTATGGGGATGAGTTCATTGGAAACACGGATGAATCGCTATTACAGCCACCCTGCATTCATTTCCCAACAACTCGGACCTTATCTCCTCCATTTACTTCTGTCTCGATTCTTTCCTATTTACTAACGCACAATATCATTGCACCATTTAGTGCGTCAATTTATTTAGAGACCATCAAAATTTTACTTTCATTTGATTTACAATATATGTAATAGTTTTTACTGTAGATTACAATATTATCAAGTTTGTAATGACTGCATTAAATTTCTGCTTTGAATATTTAGTCACATTGGTATAGTATCTATTTCAGAGAAGATTCGGTCCATTTAATTAGAAAAGACGTTTGTTTATGTGCATAGAGTTGTGTTTTGTGTGATGACTAAGAGTCTGCGGATGAATGGCTAGGTATCGGAAATAGAGGACAGAGTGGACATTTTGTGCCGGGAGTCGGCCATTAGCCATGCCATTACGAGTCTGATAACGAAGGTTTAGACGAGACAAGGAAACATTTTTAGGGATCTTAGTCCGTCATCCTTAAGCCTGTAATATTAGGGAGTAGAGGAGTGTGTTTGTATACATTTGGATGTTTTTGATGCTGAGTGTGTATATGTATATAGCGGAGTATTTAGTGTTGGTCGGAGGATGGTGTAGCGCAGTATGGAATTGGAATGGGTTGCCGAATGGGTTTCTTTGACGAAGGAAGATGTTCCCAAATTACTTTGCTCAAACTGGCAAGAATCTGAAGACTGTGACATTAGGCGAGGCGTTAGCTCCATTGGTTTGGCTATGACTGTGTCAGGAGCACTATAACTGTAGTTTAGAACTCCTATTATTTGAGCAGTTGTGCTTGGATAAAAAGTTTCATTTTTCTTTGCACTATCTATACACACATACTTAGGGCACATTACATTACGGTCTGAGATGTAGAGCTGAGTCTGTCGCTATCTCTGTCGTATTTCTGTGGAGAGAGATAGAAGAGGGTACAATGCAGCAGCACACCATCCCAGAAGAACATAACATGCTAAAAGTACGACTGACTGCTGCAGTTTCTGTCTGTTATTGCGACCACGGAGTTATCATTTGTATTTTGTAGAGTCGTCCGATGTTCTCTGTAAAGTTCACTTAAAGTAACTAAAGTAATGCAATGCAATATAATGTTATGTTGTATTATGACTGTGGTGAATGCTGATGCTTCCATGTGTTCTCCTCTTGTGTGTGCAATGCAGATAGCGACTCCCGTTGACTCTGCTCTCTACACACATTCCCTATATCCGCACCAACCAACACCACCTTAGTTACGTAAGTGAGGAAGGCAATTCCGGCTATAGACATAAAGAGAGTATATGTTTTTCCGAAAAGAAATGTGATGTCTGATGTGATTCTCAGCTCTTCTCATGTTTAGTTTAACTTGTGTTTAGTTAGTTACTACGCTTTTCTAATGTATAGTGAATATTTGAGCTGACTAGCTAACGAGAGGAAAAAATCCCACAAAGTCACTCCTTACTTATTTATGGAGCAGTGATTCAGGGAATAAGACACGTCGTTTGAAATGCAGTTGAAAAATAAGGAGCCAATTTATTTGTGACTCCTCCGAGATGAAATGAGAAATTCTATGCACTGCACGTGTTGTCTCTATCTCTATGTATAATGTATTATGAGATGTTCAATAGACATTTTCCGAGTGGAAAAGCAGAAAATATCCCCAGTTCACGGCATGAGAATTAGACATCTCCGCACTCACAAATCCATTGCATATTGCATACTACATGTCAATGCAAATGTGAGTATCCAGTCAACAACAGTCAGTAAGTGTAGTTCTAACTCTGCCCTGCTATGAGTGAGCTCTATGAGTGGAGAATCATGCATACACAAACAACGGCCAACTCATCAATAACCTAAAACTCTTGCACACATTAGTCGACTGCTCTTCTGTTGGCATATAGGGCTACTAACTCACAAAATACTCTATAATTTAATATTAACATGCTGTAGCACACGGAACAACGGAGATCCAGCAGCACATGCACACCAAGGAAACTTCCCTTGACGAAATGAAATGAAACTCAACTAAAGTTAACCATTTTGATTGAATTTAAAAGCACATGGAATGAATTTGTTAGGAGCATTCATCCATTTCTAATGGGCAACCTCATCTCCTTTTTCTCCTCTTGTGCATCTACTTAGACTCTCCTAGTAATAGTAGTCCTAGTAAATAGTAGTGATGGAAAGAGTCTCACAATATGACATGAGTTCTGAATTAATTCACCAAGACTCCGACTTCCTTTTCACCCGCTCTTCCTCCAGTCCAAATTTTAGGTTAGGTAACTGATCTTAGTTAGATTGCCGAAAAGCCGCTTTCCTTTGACTTCCACTCTCGGCCTTTATTTATTGTAATGTGGTACAAATGTTCTAGTTTCAACTCTACACTACATACATGTCAAGAATCTAATGGAATGGCATGTACTTCACAGACTCATCTAATGCCCTGCTATGCATTACCCAATAATAATTTAGGTTTTGCTTCACGGCTGTCACAGTCTACTGACTGTGGGTTCGTCCTCAAATCCCACTCCTCAATCAGCTCACAGACCAAATTATCAGCCACTGCGTATACTAAAACACTAAATATACCACATTTACTCCCAAAAATCCATATTTCTTTAGTATACCCAACGTATCTTTGTATATATGTTCCTACAAAAGAAAGAATTTCTGGGTATTATCAATCTGCTTCACATGTTAACCGAAAGCCACTGCGATTTTTAATGTTAAAATATACTTTTAAGATATATTAACTTATAACCAGATAGTTTCACTCTCAACGAAAATAATGCTGTTTACCAAACACTATTTTTAATCTTAATTACCAGCATTTTGCAAATTAAAATCTTTGGGGATAGCTCTAAGAACAGAATAACTAAAATTGTATCCACATAAAAATAACGTGGTAGCTTCTGTATAAGTTTCTATCGCTATTTCCTTGTTATTGTTAGGAGACAATTCTTATTACTACGTTTGTTTGCAATCCACTAGAATTGTAGTTGATTTTGTAGTGCACAGCTACACAATCACACCTGGAAAAATGCTACTTATTATTTACGGCATTCTTAGAGTCATAATTTATGCGGACATTTAAAAATTCCTCATAATCATTCTTCTCCTAATGTACATAAATAATGAAGAAGCGCTCACAATGCTACTATGCTGTCTAAATCAAATGTCAGACGCACATAATACTAACTTGTTTTGTTAACTATAATGCACATGCATTAGTTAGCCAACTAACAATAATCGTATCTTGTACAACAAGTTTCATATGGTCATTAGTAGGTTTTTCCCGGATGTCAAATAATCAGCAGTCTTACATTAAAATGTATTTATGCTATAATTCAGTTTACATCTTAATGAAATTATCATTTCTGTACCCACAATACTTTCATTGGAAGAAAATGCTTATTATTGTCCATGTTATTACCGGTTATACTGTGCAATGGGAGGAATAAATATAATACAGCACACACAAGTCGCGAACTACTCGTTTTTAGTCCCACTCATTGACAGGATGGCTTACGGAATTAAAAATCTGTTCGTCAATTTCCTTACGTGTTCATCGTGTGGGAAATAGAAGCTCTATTTGTTGGAGCCAGTATTTCCATCGTTCTTTTAAGTTGACTAATACGGAATAATGACAGTCATATTATATAAATGAATAGCTGGTTTGAATTTCTGAGGCTAAAAGCACTTCCCTGTATAAAAAATCGTTTGCGAAAATAAAATTTTGGAAGAATCTTAGATACTTATTTGCAAACTTTCAATTGTGCGAATTAGCCTTAAGAAATCGATTAATAAAGCTAAATAAGTGAGATTGTATTTTTACGGAGTCAAATAGTATTGAGATTGGAAAAGAAAGAAGCGGGCGGGCTTCTTGGGATACGTTGCCGTCAGTTTTTTGATATCGGCATAAGATGATAGCCATAGCCGTTGTGAATTTGTGAATCATGCTATTATCATAAAGTATGTTGGAACTGAGTTGAGGACAGACGATAGTATGATGTGGATATAATATAAGGAAAACAAGGTTGATGTTGTGGCAAGGTAAAATCAACTAATAGTAGAGCCACAGACTGCGATACTGTCAAATATAAGCTCTAGCGTAATGCAAAGTAATAAGATGATGCTCTTCTTGGCAAGGAATGTTTACTTATTAACTTATTACTATATTCTATAGCTGTGGCTGTCTGTTCAAGTCATATCTATATTAGCAACTAAATAACCTTCTTAGTGTTAGCGTAATGCAAGTCGTAATCTTGCCTTTCATAGTATAAACATGATATTAAATTACATTGACTGCACCAAGTACAGATATGAATATATAAAGAAACAACCGCTCACTCTGCAGATTCTTAGCATAAGGAATATCATAGATTATCACATACACTCCGCGTACACATCTTACAACGGATAAAATTACACGAACATGATCATACATATTCCTTTGTAATAGAATACACATTTTTGCTCACGCTGCAACTGCATTGTCATTTGTTTGCTTATATAAGTTACTTATCTCGATATGCTTACTATCGTATATATAAAGTAAAAAAAGAAACGAAAGCTCTTTGCATGTTGGCAATTTGCTTAGTTGAGTTATACGGAGAGGAGAATAGAGCAGAATCATCTTGGTTTGGTTGGTTAGTAAAGTAAAACAGTGACCACCCATTGTTTCTTGCCACTGCACTGCAATCAAATCCTTGTTGCTCTACCTATTATACTGCATTCCATTAATATACAATAATAATATTTAAATTACAAAGAAGCCCAAACGTTGCTACTTATATTCTGGTTCTTTCAATCTCTTTGAATCCTCTACATATAATGAAATCAGCTTTTAAAAGCAAAAGATGATCAACGAGCTATAAAGTGTCAGCTTTGAAATACAATGACTTACAACAGGTCACGAGTTGTTCTCTGTTTTCAAACAATGCCCGACTGATATCATGAGAAATTATTTATATGATTTCCTACATTATATTGTTGTTGTTACCAATCTAATATACCTACCTAAGTAGTACAAATATTGAAGGCAAAACAAAATTGTTTTAAACCAGTTGATTACTGCCACACAGACAAAGATTCAAAGAAAATATGACGTCATTATAGAGATTAGTGAGCAATAATTATTCACAATTCTCTTATTGAAATTGATGATGTAGAGTTGATACATTCGTGATACAGAATTGAATATGGACAGAGCATATCGATGCGAATTCCCAATCTGACCCTCTAACACGCATTTGCACTATTGTTAGAAAAGAATAAAAGTTGCCTTATGAAAAGTGTTTGGAGTGGGATATAAAGAAGCTAGAGCTACACTCCGACATGAACGATCAAATATCAAAGCAAAGTGTACATAAAAAGTCGAGCCAAGCCAAACGAACTCTTAAGTTACACTTGCATTGTAAAAGAAAGCTGATGTGAGTGCTCGAATAAGAGGGAACGGAATGAACCGACTGTACACTTTACTTTAGTAGATGGTGGAATTTAATTTTTTATGGAGACAATTTTGTGGAGAACAAGTGTGGTTTGTGGAACATCAACTTGATGGATGTGACTCTGGCTCCGGGTATCGCATCACATCTAATTCTCTATTGCATTCGTTCCACCATATCCCTCTCGTGTGTCCTCCTCCGAACATCTTCCTACTCTACAGGGAGTTTCAATTATTTCACACTCACCTTTACATCCGACCTATTATCACTGCACTCATTCTTCACATCTTTCATTCTCAACAAACACATTCTCTATTGAATTTTGAACTTTGTCTTTAAATTCTACGAAAACTTATTCTCATCTACTTTTATCTAATGACAACCCAAGTGCAATGTATATTAATACCATAGTTTTCAAGTAAAATATTGGAAATAAAAATGTGGAAGGTGATTCAAGCGTACCTAAAATAGTAGTAAAGTTTGTTTTTGGAATACTATATTTAGCGAAATGGAATTGTACTATTAATGCATTGCAGTATCTTTATACCAATAGTATCAAGGAACCTATAATAAATATACTGAATAGTATGCATCCGATCTTTTATCTTTCCACTCAGTCTTTTCATTCTCACCAAACACAAAAAACTCTCTATTGAATTTCGAACTTTGTTTTTGAATTTTACGAAAACTTTTTTATTCTCATCTAATTTTATTTGAATGAAAGCAGCAAACAAGTACCTGAAAGCAATAGTAGTTAAGTTTGTTTTTGGAATACTATATTTAGCGAAATGGAATTGCACTATTATTATATTGTTATGCATTGCAGTATGTTTTATAGATAGTGCAATAGTATGCGCATTCTTG
>JABASH010000706.1:0-34799 GCA_019776445.1 Tomocerus maximus | reverse complement strand
CAAGTAGTTTTATAACGGATATAAAAAAATAAATAAGTATAGGTCTCGATTGTTGCTGCCAGTAAATTAACTAAATAATATGCACGTGTAAGTGTCAAATAAATTGCAAATGTTGTTGAACAAATAATACAATATTTAAAAAGTAATTTCTATCTACTACTACATTTTTTATAGATAGACTTATAGACATACCTAGGTAGCTAGTATATTTCATAAGATACTACGTTTCTACATCTTATAGACGCAAAAAGTGTGTTAGATGTATTTTCTGGGAAAAGGAGTGCCTTGTCTTTTTCGGCTGCCGTTGGTGTCTGGATTGGTTTGGGCTTGGCAGGTTGGCTTGGCATGACTGCGTGAATTAAATTAAGGATGTATAAAGCGCGGAGTTAAGTGATATAATAAAAAATTCTTTTTTATCAAAGTAGAGGTATTAAAAAGGTAAGAACTTAATAATAATGACGAAAATCTCCGGAGGATCAAGCTAATAAGGTAAAATACGATAGATGTATTAAAAAGGAACGAATTACGCTAATGGATTGTGACGGACGGGACTTTAGTGGAGAAAATAGTTGCCTTGTCTTTCCTAGACTTAAAAAACTAAACACATCAGTATGGAGAAGGAAAGCCGGAGCAGAGTTTTTTAATACGAAAAACTGACTGCTATGGCTTTGCCGCCTACATAGACAGGCAGAATAATATTCTTATGCATATAGAGTGTGCAGTAGGCCAAACCAGGCCGATGGGTTTCCTTTCTGTGCATTTTGTACAATGTGATGTATGAAATACGGTCGAGTCGAGAGAGAAAATAGCATTAAGCAAGACTTTTAAGTCTCTCTATCTGCAGTCTTAATGGAAAAATTAAGGAGATTATACGGTTTACTAAAGTTTATACTTTATGTCTTACTTGACGTATTCCTTTACTCGGTTTCTCTCTGAAGTCAACTAAGCACCAAGAAATACGTAGGTACTTAAAGCATATACACACACACTAGAGAATATAGTTTATCAGTATGTAAATATGGATATATATCTGCCATGCAAGAGTTAACTTTATTAGGCTATTTGAAAAATGAATTCATTTCTCAAACTGAGCCTCTCAAAATTGAGCCGAACCCATTTATTTTATTTTCTCTAGATCCTTCATATGGCTACTCTCCTGAGATCCACGATGATTCTTTTGTAAGGAGAAAGCAGAGGAGGAATCGCACCACTTTTACACTGCAGCAGGTACCGTCACTTAAATACTCCATCATTGGATCATACTAAATACTTAATATCTTAAGAATAAAAACATCTCTCCTGTCTCATGTTTAGTTTATCCTTTCAGGAAAAAATTACTAAAAAAGTTATCTTAACGAAACTTCTAAATAAAATAATACTTTTTGGCACACCCACTATTTATCTGGTTTAATGGTAATACAGATATAATTATGCTAATACCTATAAATAAGTTATAAGCATCCAAGTAAAATCCAATTACTGTAGTCAGTCAGAAATCCGCCAAGTAATGTTCATTAAATTGAAATAATACTTCACTTCAGAGAATAATTCTGCAGATATTTATTTAAGAGAAAAGGACATACAAAATAACGATATGTAAAATGTGTTCGTAAATGTATTATAGGAAGCTAAAGTGGAAAATTCATTTTTCTGTTTAATCTGGTTATCAATATTAATTGACTTACTAAGTGTATCATAATTAATTTTCTGAGCAGCTATACTTGCATAAGTACTATAAGAGTAATAAGAGTATTTCGAGTAGTGTTTTTATGAGGAAGTTACTCCAAAGTCTTTGGTAAACATATTAACTAACTAAGGGCAAGCGTTATTATAGTAGAGATATAACGGACTGAACTGAAAAAACTTTTCTTCGTGACTCTAACTGAGTTTATAGTAACCTAACCTACTTCTAGTACTTAGCTCTTTTAATTTCATTAATTAGTGAAGCTAATGATATAATTGCAACTGAACTTTTTCTTTCCTTTGCAGCTGGAAGAGTTAGAGACAGCGTTTAATTTAAGGTAAGTTAATTTCAACTCTCAACTTTTGACGTCAATTTAGCACTATGGGAAATGAAGTATGTTCATAATGCTAATGATCCTTATTTATTTCACTTATTTAGTCATTACCCAGATGTTTTCACTAGAGAAGACTTGGCCATGAAAATAAATCTGACCGAGGCTCGAGTGCAGGTGAGGAATGCTTTAATTGTGTTATACTGACACTATTAACCTTTAGAGTCTCAGGCTCGATCGATTTACCTACGTTAACTATGTAACTGCAGAACTCAATTGGAGTAAATTGCACACTTAACTTCTTTAAAGCAGCAGCAACACATAAAATTGTAATCGAAGTTGTAATATTGTAATTATGCTCACTCATTGAAACAATTATGAAATTAAACCATTAAGAGATAAACTACCTAATTACTTAACATTTCTCAATTTACACACATTTATTCAATGATTATCTATTCCCTACTACCTACTTATAACTTTTAACTTATGTATGCTAGACAATGGATTTAACGTAGAAAAAGACTAGCAACTCAAGTTAAGTCAGAAATAGTCTATAAATAGTTAATACAAAATAGAACAACTGAATAAACATATATTCTGGAGCACAATGGCACTGTTGTAGGTAGAATACAATTGCAAGTTAGGAGGACTATAGGAAAAGAAAGAAGAAAGCTGAGACTAAAGTAGTAAGAGTAGGAAAAGTCTGTGTTAAAGCCCATCCACTCAATTATCAGACACAAAGTGGATTTAGAATGATGGATGAGTTGATCTTATTCGTGAGGACAGGTCTTAATCCTCTACATTTATTTTTCCTTCCCTGCTTTTTTCTTCTTTGCTTTTGTGTTCATACATTTTATTTTGCACACCAGGCAAGGTGATAGCATTGTGGTCTGGCCAGACGAGAAGTACAACAATAGCATTAAGGGAATGGCAATAAGACAACTCTAACTGTAGCTAAAACTATCAACTATCTACGTAAAACTAAAGTACTAAACGGAACTGACAAAATAGAATAGAGAGAAACTGTGAACTGCAGTGTAAACCTTTAAGCCGAAAGCCACAAAGCCTCCTAGTTATTTCCTTTCGGTTGTGTTCTGTTGCAGCAAAGAAAAATTCGATGTGTATTTAGAGTATTGCAGAATGTATAGAGAAATAATAGAGTGGAAGAGAAGGAAATAGTAGTTTAGGTTGCGGTGTCCTCCTCCTTTGAGAATTATTTTTATTATATCTGTATCCTTTTTCAACCCTATCCTATTTTTCCTATTCTACTCCGTGGACCATGGCATCAACCAAACCAAATCCTATTCCGTTCTATTCCAATCCTTTCTGTTCTCTTGTGGTCGTCAGTCTCGTCTCCTTTCCATTAAGCTTGTTTAACCCTTTTCCTTCTCTTCCACTACTGTCCTGTTGGTCTGAAATAAAATCGCCAGCAGAAATCAAGTACCTATCTACTTGGTATTATAGGTACTTGATTTACACATTTACTGCTATCCTTTCTGTAGAATGACCATGATCTCATCAGACTTATTAGTAATCCGCAGTGAAATAATTCCCGAGTTACCCTAACCTATTAAGTAGACCACTAAATAGTAAATAAAGTAACGATAATCTTACTTTACCCTTCACTGAAGCACATAAATAAATGAGGGCTGAATTTCCAGGTCTGGTTTCAAAATCGTCGTGCCAAATGGCGCAAAGCTGAAAGACTTAAAGAGGAGCAGAGAAAACGTGGAGGTGGGGCTTCCGGAGATGGCCACGATGACAATTCGACCAAAGATGATAACTCTTCAATTCACGGCGACGATTCCAATTCCAATAATAAAGATGACATCCAAGTTACTAGCAATCACTCCGATCATATTGATGGCGATGACCAAACTGTTATCATTAAAGTAGACCATGATGAACACGGAAGAAGTCCTTCGAGATCTTCCTCTTCCATTGGCACTGCAACAGAAAATAATAATAAACATGACGATATGCTTGAGGAAGATGAAGACGATGAAATTAGTTCAGTAAGAAATAAATCAAATCCTTCGGCATCCTCTGCTATTCTTGGAGGAGGAGGGAATCGTCCTGGAAGTGCCGTGGGAAACCCAGTTACTTCGTCCACTGTATCTTTGAGCAGTTCAAATGCTTCCATTGTGTCAGCTGGGAGTCTTGTGGGTGGAGTCCCGTCTAGTCTCTTCCAAGAGGCGTAAGTCAATTTTACTTCACTTCTCCTGTACAAAATAATTATTTTTTACTTTGTATTATTAACCAGATATGTATATTATTAACTACTTGTTTTTCACATACAGAGGAGGATTCCGACCTGTGGGAGAAGTCAGACCTCAGTTATTATTTCCAAGTCACCATCATCCCTTTGCTCCTCCTTTATTTTCACCTGCTCTTAAAGGTACGCTTTCAATTTCAAAATCAAAAACAGTAACAAAGATTTTCAATTATGGTACAATTTAATACAATACAATTTTGGTACCAGGATTTGGCCTCTGCTCCTGTTGTCCAGGTGGTTTGAAATCTCCGCTAGGAAATCCGTTCTTGAATCCATTCGGTCACCATCATCACCACCACCATCCAAGTTCCCTCCTAAGTAGTGTAACTGGAAATAGTAGTCCAAATTCCGCAAATTCTCCCCCGACAACTCCGACAATCGGTTCTTTGATTGACCCACGCTCTTCCAGTGTGGCCGAACTGAGACGAAAAGCTCAAGAGCACTCGGCAGCCCTTCTACAAACTTTCCATCAGTCGCTCTTCTCTTCGTCATCGCCAACTTTAGCCAACCCATTTCTTCTCTCTCTGAGAACCACCAAGCCTAATAATACTGCTGAATAAAGAAAACTAACAATAAACATAAATTCTAGTTCTAATAGTTACAGCTAAGTTAACTCATAAGTCGCTAATTATGAATTATTCTAGTAACTCAAAAGTATTGACATTTAAGAACCATACCAAGAATGGATAAAATAAAGTCAATTCCTTCCTAGTCAATCTATCGCTCAAATCTGTTCGAGAAAACAACTTTATTGCAATTAAATTGCGGTTTAACAAGGTTTTGGGCGATAATACTGTCAAAATAACTGTGTCTGTACAATACAAATAATTTATTAGCCAATACGCGGGAATTGTTTGACTGCATACATGTGAAAACCACTGCAAAAATTCGTTAAAACTAACTTTGCCCGCTTAATTATTTAAATTGGTAGCCTTTGGAAAATGTAGTGAAGTTAGTCTTTCAATAAATAAAATGGAATGCCCACTGGAATCAAATTGATTGATTTATTTTCACCAATTCATCAATTGACTAATTGACAACATATGCTTGAAAATTTTAATCTGTATATACAGACCTAAGAAATTTAAGGGAATTTATAAATTAACTTATAGGAACTTAGATTAAACTTAGACTTAGGAACTTAGATTAAACTTAGACTTAGGAACTTAGATTAAATTAACTTAGAACTTAGAAATTAATTGTATAGTAAAAGGATGGAAGTAAAAACGATAATTAGTTATACAACTTTTTTAGTGAATCGGAGAAAGTGATTTTCCTTGAGGAGGAGTTGGGGAAGAAAGCCAAAGTCTTAATTCATACAATAGAAGGGCACTGATTGCTTATCTACAGCACAGGCTATAAGACTGATCAGAGATTAAGAGTGATGCCCAATGTTTCGGTGTGCTCCGAGTTGGGTTTTCTTTTACTTTGTTCACGCTTGGCAATGTAGTGAAAAATGAGAATCTGTGTACCTCTAAGTAGAAGAAGAGTTTGAAAGTCTGTAAAAAATGCCGCAAAGTCTTTTAGTGTCTCTGGTTCTGGTCTGGTTTGGTTTGGCAGGGACGGGAGCAAGTTACATTAGGTAGTTCCGAGATTAAATCGCATGTCATTGAGCCAGTTGAGTTGAGTTTTCTTCTTGCACGTATATGTATGTATATGTATAGTTCACATATGGAATTTGTTCTCGGGGCTAAACGTTTTTATATTTAGTTGATGATACCATTAAGTGGATATAGGAGCGAGCCCTCCATTTCCTTTTCACGTATATAATGGGAAGAAAGCACTCTGGTGATTCCGAGACATTTAACTTTGTAAAGACTCGCCCATTAAGGATCCTGAGAGATCCTCCCCATTTATTACCTCGATAAAAGCTCAAATGGCATAGAGCACATTATACACCCATTCAGCTCAAGTCAAGTGAAGGCTCCTCACTACAGTATAGCATAGGGACTCAAGTCTAGGACTGAGTCTAGGATAAGGATTCTCATCCACACTGTACACATTGCATTACATTACTACATTAGATAGAAAAGAATGTAGACAGAGAGTAGAAGGTAGGACATAATATTATTCCATCTATTTACTCCCACTATATCACTTACTTATCTTTAGTTTGGTTATCTCCCATTATACAACTCAATAGTATAGCTAACAAACTCAACTTAGTGTATTGAGAGTGAGAGCGAGGAGTTTCATACAGGAAACACATTCATTTCCTAGTCACTCAACTTTTTCTTTTATTCTCTCCTCTGGTTTTGCTTTCCCTACTTTTCTCCGTATAAATGGAGTGCAATAGTCTTTTATTATCTATAGGTAGACAGGGTTTAGGTAGAAAATAAACTATCATCTACATACTAGACATATTAGAGCACGCTCTTTAGATTAGATACGTTGTACATAAATATGTACTTGGGTCGGGTACTTATTTAATAGCTCCACTAATCGTAAGTAAGCAACTCTATTGTGTCTTATGTTTACTATGTATTTGTAATAGAGTGGAAAAGGCCACGACTTATTGTTAGTTGACTTCACTTAAGCATCGCACTTACATTACATTACATTACTTTACAAACCTAAGTATGTTCTCGCTTCATATATTTACTTCCACCCCAAAGCAAAAGGTACCTACACAAAAGTTAGTCTTCCTTTATCCCTAAAGTAAACACATTAATCCACAGCACAAAATTACACAGGAGATGTCAACTCCCTTTATACTACACTTTTCTAGACTTTTTACAAATATATCTCTTTATTGTCAGTATGATTCCCTTTAGCTACTAATAGTACATTTAGTACTCAATTTCACTTGCTGCAGACTCTAGTCACTCTAGACTATTTCTCTCTATGCATTAAAAACACACTTCTAGTCGCATCAAGATAGGTCAGAAAGGTTTTACTCTGCCCCGATATTTGTCCCCGTCTTATTTTTCTTTCCACTTTCCTGCATTTACTTCCATAAAAGCTATAAATTATAGAATTTTTCTTGTTCATACTCTAGATTTACTACTCAGATAGAATAATATGGCAACAATAATAAATAAACTCTTGATATCCTCGGCTCAAGCGTTATTTTACTTTACGAGAGTGTCTAATGTATTGCTCTACATATAAATTCACAGATTCCTTACCGTTACCGCGTAGAGTGTTTTTAATAGTCATATTACATACGGCACATACATAAACGTAAACACTTACCAGCAGTGGGGAGAAATATATCTGCCGCGTGTCAAAAAATCATATTCATCTTGTAACCGACGGGTGGTCTCCGTTGGGTTAAATTCAGTAATAATAATAAACCCTGAATGCTACACTTACCGACTTGCAATACAATGCTCCTTATGGCGATGAGGGCAATAGTCATCGTAATCCAAGCATTTACATCCTTTCCTTCATTTCTTGTTTTATTTCCTTCCATTCATATGCTAATCGCTCACAGGCGACACTATCAAATAACCATTTTCACGCTTTGTACTTCGAATAAAACTCTAAATAAACTTTACTATTATCTCTAGTAATAACTGCATGTCTACGGGGTTTTGGGAATCTATAATACATTTATGTAATCTGCAATGCTCCTCTATACTCATTTGAGACAAATCTTACATTCATTAAGATATGCACAACATTCGTAAATGCCTTCAATAACTTTGGAATCATCCAGTTTATGGAATCGAATTACAATAAACACCTTTCGAAAGCGGACAAAATTATCTGAGAAATTTGAACATCAATATGAGGTTCATATGTTCCTGCAAACAGACGTGATGATAAAATACTATGTGTACTGTGTTATGCTACCAAGAAAAATCTCCATTTAAATATTAAAAAATTATTACGGTCTTATTTGCCAAATAATCGGTGGACAATAAATGTCTCATCATCACAAAGAGTGACAGTCAGTTTTAACGACTTAAGTTATGTCAATAAAGGGGAACAAATAAAATATACAGAGTTAGAGGGCATTTAGGAAGGACGATCAGATTCTAGGAAGATATGATATCACAACGCATTCGAATGATGATCCCAATTCGAGCCTTCCTGCTTGCCCTCCTAATTCTAATACGTAATAATAAATAAGAATTGCGGTGGAACTGAGTATTTCTGTTGAGTGAGTAGATGTGTTGATTTAAGTTGATGTGATGTGATGATATATCAATCTGCGGCTTATTCGGCGAATTTCGCTTTGTCATCCTCTTTATGATACACACAAATCCACAAAATCCAATTCACAATTGATTCTTCTCCACTTTACATGAGTTGACGATAAAATAAACAGTGTAGCCAATAACCTAGACGAATACGAACGTTACGATTATATATTGTCATTGTAAAGAATATCGTCGCAATGATGTTATCCAGACATGCACATATTTACTGCTCCGAGCTGATTTCTTCAATTTCGTATCCACGTTCATATTACTACACCAAAAATACTGAATTGTATGGATACACAAAATTCGAATGTTTGTTTGTCCATATGCACATATGACATACGAATAGAATTGAATGATTGAATCGAGAGGATCTATTCGTACTTCACCTAAGTTTGCATTCATACCCCTTGTATAGGTTACCAATGAAGTACAAGTTATCTTACACACCTTAAATAGTATATTTCAGAAAATAATATTTGAGAACGATCCTTTTATTGGAAGCACAAAGTGAAAACACAAGTAATGTACAGAAAAAAACCATGCCCGGTGAAACACAGTAAATTGTAGGCTTGTGAGATTGGATTTTTGGTTTGGTCAAATCCATCACAGTCTTTGTACACAATATATATTATATGATGCTATATAATATATAATAGCACTAGGATTTATTATATTTACATCTTGTTATCGTTGCAATAGGCACATTCACATGTACAAATGTAGCTTTGCATAAAAATTCTTTCTAGACGATATTTGTCCTTATGATGATAGTATGTAACAAGTATTGTATATAAGTTTACATGTGTACGTGAAATGTGTATGGTGAAAGCGAAACAGCACATATTTACACTTCCCCTAAGGCGTCTCTTCAAATCCAACCATATGAATACATTAGTTGGGCCAAATGCGAGCAAATACAAATCTAAATTCAAATCTGCAACACAAAACAAGGTAAACTATCTGTGAGCATAATAGAACTTGAGTGTCTACATATCTATTTATATCCCTACCAGCTACTACTGTAGTAACTCTGTATTAAAATGTAGACAGAAGAAAGTAGCGAGACAGCTAAAGCACACACAACAAATCAAAGCAAAGTAAACTCTTTTTATTGCGTAGAATCAATCTACTAGTTTGCCTTTGTTCTGCAATTTTACATTTGAATACACTGATCCGATGTGCTACTCAAAAGTACACACAAAACCTCAAATCTTGTTTTTCCATTTCTCCTCCGTCAATTTCTCTTTGTGTGACTACCTCAAGTGCTATTTACTCAACATTTTTCTAGTCAATGCATCTAAATTGCATGCTATGATGTTTAGTTGGGATAGATTTAACATTTTTATAACAAATTACTACATGAAAATATATTGTTCAGGAATACGTAATAATCTAAGCAAACAGATATCTTGATAATAGAAAAGGGTTTTCCCTGTGAATATCCTCCTCATTAAAAAGACTTTGTAGTGGTTGTAATTTTAAGTGGAAAGTCGAAAGCTGTGCATGAAGTATCCTGTGTAATCATGTATAAATGATAACTCCTAAATTACTTTCCTTGACTATTCATTTGTTCTCATTAGACAAACATACATAACTTATATGCAAGATACAGGAATCTCTTCTTCAACTAGTAAGTATAAGCATGTATAAGTAGTATATGAATTGAAATCATATCACAAAATTATACAGAAATCCATAGAAAATGTTGGAGTATGTTGGTTTTGATGAAGTGGCTGGGTTTTATTGGACTAGCAGATGGGAAACACTTGAGAATATTTTATCATTGCCCTGTCTGCATATAGAATTTGGAATTATAATCTTAAAGGTAGAGTAAAGTGTATATATGATGAAAATGAGGAAATTATTATTATCCTAGCAGAGAGAGCAAAATCTTAAGAGAATCTTCTCTTATTGGTTATCGCCATCCGTCACGTCAAATCTACGAGCTCGTACTTTCGATGTGCACGTACTTAATAATGATAAAACAAGGAAGGTAAAGGAAAAGATGGAAAACTAATAAGTAGGAAGGGACAATTAGTGGAAATGGTTGGTTGAGAAAAGGAACGGTGCTAACAAGGAGGCAATTAGCAAAAGTAAATAATCTCTGGGAAGAGGACACGACAAGATTTTCTCCGGATCTGTTCCTTTTAATGAGAAGATATTGTTTTGAGGGAATTATTATCAGTTGATGATGATTATTTAAGTTGTAATATATATTAATAATGTGTACAGAGAAGAGTAGAAACGGGGATGTCTTTGTATTACATTTGTAATTTTACAAATTGTACAGAATAAAAACAGTATATCATAGTCAGGGTAGTGAATTACAAAACGTTAGTTACATAACATTACGTTGTAAATTGTCTGAACAAGTGTGTCATACTGGGTCCTATTACCTACGTAGGACTACACTACAACGGAGATATATTAGGTTTCTTTATAATAATCTTATGTTTGCATTACATTAGAGTAGAGTACGTAATTTATATGTACGTATGGGTAGATGAATAGATGCGTTAGAAAAGGGAGTTGAGATATGAAAGGAAACCATTAGTCTAGAGGAGAAAACCTTTTATATGGAATGTAATCCACGTAATATATTACAGTCCATTATTTTATCATCATCATCATCATCATGATCATCGTCTCAGCATTTGAGATCATCAATTCGTCATACTGACAAAGATTTAAAGTATTCGCGTTTCCTTTAATATCAACCATAATGCAAACCTAACTTGAAACATTGAATCAACTACTAACGTTGTATTGTAGAACTCAGCAGTAGAAATGAAACAGAGTCACTACATTCAAACTCAACTTTACTCTAATACGACTCTTCATCTCTTTCTATCGTATTCATTCATAATTCATAAAACTGTTACCGGGGATGAATGGATTTTCATAATGGAAGAGCAAACCCAGTAGATCAACTTTTTATTTCTATTTTCAGTCCTTCTCTTTAAAGATAAGATGTTACCAGTTTTCAACCGCATAGGAACTACTTTATCGACTCTTTCTGTCAAAAAAATCCCATCCCTGAAATATTAGGGATTGTAATTTTCAAAGCTACTTGTATTAATGTAATGGTCTTTGAAGCAACTGTCAATGAACAAAGGAAATGGAAAAAGGTCCGATTTCATAAAATTGTTATACCTTGCTATTCCTTGTTCAAAAAACTCTTTTCTAAATCAGTTATTCAATCCAACTAGTAAACCGAAGTAATCAGATGACGGAAAACTAACTTCCAAGACAATAATCCAGTATTGGTAAATATGTAAAAATATTAGTAAAATGTATGTTGATTGATATGTATAAATGTACATTGGTATGTAAAAGTGTATATTGCTATTGTATAAATGTATATTGCTATTAATGAGATCTTACACTGATTTGTAAGAAGCATTTAATAATTGAGTCAAAGTGTGTGGTTATTAGGCATAATAAATATATTAGGCTAGTATAATGCATTTTGTTTGGATTGAGATTGAGACACGGACCGTGCCGAATGATAAGTTAACCTGCTGCATGTCTCGAATTTCTTTTCAATAACAATCATTAGAGAACAATGGCCAGTTGATGGAGACCCTTGTCATTTCCTCCACCAGATCAATTTTCCTCATTCATCTAACCTAACAGCTCATTCAATAAAGCTAACTAACAATAAGGGCTGGCCGACCAGCCAAAGCAACCGACTCGAAGTAACATAATACATAGACCATACTAACCATTAAACCAGTAACAATGTAAATATGTACTTTTGTTTGTAGTTGTGGGATATTCCATCTATACACTCTAACTCTAGTGTACTATGGTACTTATACTCCAGAAAACAAACAACCCAAACCCTGATATTATACAGTACACCATATAAACTATACTAAGGCAATGTTCCTATCAGTTAAAATTCGTCCATTCATAAATATAAACTTCCCCGTTTACTACCGGAGGTTAGTGTTAATAGCTTCCCTGCATCGCTCATTCTGTTTTCATTTCAAAGGACTCACTCACTTGCTTACACTACATTAGAATACAATAGTACTAGTACAAAGAAGGAACAACATCATAGACCTTTGTATACAGTACCACACAAAAATTCATTTTTTCATACGCGAGAAAGCGTAATTTAATCTCTTCTTGTGTATAAACCTTTGATAACGAATGCACAATTCTCTAAGCACTTATTATAACGAAATTCATGATTAAATGACCTGCTGAATATACGCATTAATTATGAGTAAGAGTAAGATACCTAAACTCAAAAACTATTTACAAATTAACTATTCAAGTGGATATGGCTGACCAGATTACAACAGAAATTAAGTGGTTTTAATTTATGAAAAAGTCGGTTACGTCCTTATGGCCGGAGAAGTAACGATATTATATTTAGTTAATGGGGAAATCCCTGCGTTCCAAATGGACATAATGCGTTAGCTCCTAATAAAACGTATTAGTAACTTAAATTTGCCAGCCGGGACAGTAATAAGCTTTATAGATTTACTCGGGAGGCTTACACAGCACAACAACTCAACTGTTTTGCTCTACCAAGCCCACTCAACTAAACAAACCAAAAGGCAAAGCTTAGCCAAAGTGAAAATTTTATACAGTCTAGACCTATGTATGTGCTCCATTATTGATGACCATAAAATAAAGTACCTCTTCGGACCTTCTTCTATAACCCAACGCCAACTTCTGTCTAGTCTTTCCCAAATTAAGCTTATGTAGTATATCTACCTATAGAATCACTAGAGATTCATAATACTAGTGAATATTAAGCTTTACAATAAAAATTTACAGAATTTCGGGTACTAAATAGTAACTAAATATTCAGTAAATGCATTTTCTTGAGCTTAACCCAATATATAATATAAACGTTATATGTGTATAAATTGTTTTGGCTAAAGCAATGATAAATGTTGGGCGAGAGAGAGCAGACGAGGTTGAGCAAGTTCGGAGTGAGTGCCAAGCAAATGTATATTTATGGTGCAATGTTATATAAAGAGCCATCAAAAGTACAACTAATCGTGAGGGCTAAGTCAAGGCAGCCACGGACAGGATGAAGACAGGATACTATAATATAAAATAAAGCTCTTCTCACTGAGAATACGGAAGTTAGAAAAACGTTGATAGTGTGTATCCGAATTCAGTTCTGTTTGGATTCACAGCCCTATTTAATAGACTAACTAGCACTCTATTGAGTGTATTGTGTATCCTATTTAATGTAGTCTAATATAATAGAATGCAGGACTCACTTGCGTACTAACTGTGGAAGTGGACTTATATGCAGAGATAGGGAATCTGTCGTTTTCTGTTGGTTACTTTCGTGAGGGTTATACATGGTCCATTTAGCCCCGAAAAGAGTGCCAGTATAAATCTTTGTGTTCATAGTGGCTAACTTCCGATCGATCTCATCTCATCTGCTCTCTCCTTACAATCTCACATAGTGTTGGTGTTAGTCTGCTTAGTGTACCTACACGATATTTATTGTTAGCTTTATTTTATACAATATAAGGGCCCTGTAATATCCCCGCTTCCTCCCTTTCTTTTGTTTATCAGTAAAAGTCTCTTATTCTTCACCATTAGGCAAGAACAGAGGAGCCAGCAGATAAGTCTGCCCATTTCTCCTATTCTGTTACATAGACTCATAACATAATAACTTTTCCTGCAATGCTGTCTCTGTATATGTATTTATGTGTCTCTTATTATGCTTTCACTTACTTTACTTATTGCTTAATCTCAAGTGAGATTATTTCCTTTCCTGTCTATTGTATTATGCTGTCCGTAAACACAAACACATTTACATCGGCTGAAGGAAGAAGCTACTGATCTCTGTGTAACTCGGTTTGGCTTCGTTTCGTATGTGCGCTCGGTCCTCTCGTTATATTAAAGTACATAATCCTATTTATTTTCAGAGGAATTTCTACGATGAAAGAGGAGGAAAATTTATTCCCTGAAGAGTTTCCTTGATGATCTCCGTTTTTTGGGGTTTGCTTTATAGCTTTCTTTTCTCTCTTGTTTTTATATACTGTCAATGAGTCTGTGATGGGGCTGAGCTCCAATCTAATGTTCATGTTGATACGGATTGCAGCACTTTCATTCTACACATATACACCAAATTATCCATTACTACAACTTATATTTATTATCCTGGGATAGTTATAGAACAGACCAACTCAAGCCAATCCACACCATCGGCTAATGCAGCCAAACACAATACCAAAACATCTCACTCGTCTCTCTCCATCCGCCGCACGCTCAAACCAAGCCAAACGCTTTTACTTTTTTCCGGCACCAACAAACCTTTATCATCCTTAATGCATCGTAGTATACTATACTTGGCTATTACGTAATACTACTCAGCGTATATCTCTGTGTTTCAAATTATAGATATGGAATGGGCTATTATGTGGGATGAAAAGATGAGATAATGCTATTAGGGAGACGGAGAGACGTCTGATGAGACGTTAGTTGACGATTATGTCAAAATTCGTTAGGTTAACCACTTCAGATATTTATTAGCTTTGTATTAGTGTCTTGTTGGCATACACTGCAACTTCCACAACTAATATATATTTGTCTCAACATCTTAACTCTCCTTTGTGAAAAATGTTAGTCTAGGGAGTCTGAATAATTAGCTAAGGTTTCTGGAATTATGCCAGAGTAGCCTACACTCATTGCCACTAATAAGTTGCTCATTAACTGATTAATCCTTAACAAAAGATTCGTCATAATCAAACCAAGCAAAGTAATCTTATACAATAATATTATTTTATTAGCTATTGGTGACATCAAAAAATAGAAACCTGAAATGGAAAGCTATTTAGAAAGCAATTCTTGACCGATTCAAACAAGTTTAGAACTTGTGTGATATAGTTACACTACATACGTGCTAATTTTCATCATTATTCCGATCTGTAAAAGTATGAGTTATCTTTTACAAGTATTTCAACATTTCAACAGATGAGAAGGAACCACCAAATTAAATTCTACAGTATACTAAAAACAAAGTTAAAATTACAGCGTCGGTATAAAATATATGATATAATAAATATATTATGTAGTACATAAGCAATGATAACGATAAACCTTATAGTATCTTATTTTACACATAATAGGCAAGTTAGGTCAACAGAGTGTATTTGGAAATAATGTAGTTCTGGATAGCGGTGATTGAATTTAATTGGTGATATCATTTGCATTTTTAAGATGAGATAAAAGTGCAGTGGCAGTCGCGATTGTCAGATTAACCATGTTATATAGATTAGGGCATATAAATGAGCTGGCTAATTGAAAAGAAAGGGAATAAGAGGAGTAAATGAGGAAACAATCCGTCTGCATTCTGCCCAATGAATTAAGAGAGTAGAAGAACAGCAGATTGACATGACAGAGCGAGTCTTGATTGAATTTAAATCCTACTTCCTCTAATTGGCTGTGTATACTCCTTTTCACACTCCATTATGGCAATACAACTTCCACTGCCTGCACTGAGTCCACAGACATGGCACATTCTCCTAAATTAGTGCGATATGATATACATATGCATGCTTATTAGATATAATAGGGGGTTCTGATTGTTCCCCATTTTATACTAAATATGTTAAGGGAGACTGCCCTAGGCTTCTGGCAAGGCCCTCATTTACATTACATTACTAACAACATTACTGCCGACGATCGTTGATTATCCATTGTTGTATTACAACATCTATACTATGATAATATATCAGTACTTCAGAGAAGTGGTAGCTTTACGAGGAAAAATATTTCGCCAGAAGAAGCTAGAGAGTAGAAGAATAGATTATTGTCATAGAATAATAATAGCATAATCTTCTGACGCAGCACAATAATAAGACTGTCTCATATTTAAGCTATCGCATCAAAGCTAAATTATGATAATCAGATTCCGAGTTGCTTCAGGGCTCCTTCTTATGTCTGCATTAGATAATTCACTTCACTCCTTTCTCTTCATCCTGTCAACCAATTTTATTCAAAATACTAATCTAATCCAAAACTCAGATTATGCAGCTTTAACTTACTCTAGCATTTTGCAAAGTACAGGTGTAGTGTAGGTGTAAGTTACATTTATGATATTTAGTTTATGCTTTCTCTCGGCTAGTATCTATCTTTCACTCCAGAGCTTTGTAGTATGAATTACATATTTATATAAATTTAATCATATGATAGCACAGATGTGTAATGTAACGAATCACAATCCTAATGATGAAGACATAATGATGTTGTGACTACTATTAATATTCAAAACCTGTAGTCGGTTCTGCAAATGCTAAAATAAATAGCTACCATTTGAATCCTTTTGCATTGAGTGGGTGAGTGGGTGTAAGATTCTTTCTGTTGTGGTGTATACTGGTTTGGGTTTTAAAGTAGATACATACGGACTAACTGATGTACAGTGTAATCACTATCGTTAGAAGAATTAAAATGTTGTAGTAGTATGTGGATTTAGTGAGCTTTTAGATACAATATGTAGGTTTCCAAAGAAAATGATATTGTTTCATAGAACGTTAGCTATTTTGTATAGGTGGGTAGTAGGTAGTGTCCGGGTAGTTTGTGTTCCGTATAGTGAACTAATAGGCAACCATATGTGTAAGTGAGTGTTACAAACTCTGTAGTAGTGTAGTGTAATAATGGGATAATGGGAATGACAGTGTAATGGGATTTAGAGTAGGTTATGATGGCTTCTAATTGAGTTGCTAAGTTGATTAGTGTTAGCTAGATAGAGAAGAGACTTGGCTCTCTGTCTGTGCATTCCGTCCAGGCTGAATTAAGCAAAGAATCAGTTAGGTTAGCTATACACAATAGTATATAGATAATAGTGAGTAGGTACTACATAGACTGCTCTAAGTCCTCTAATAGAAAAGGAAGGCAAGTCGAACAACACTAACACAACACACACATACAACATCACAGAGAGAGTGAACAAATTGGGATCCTCCAGGGAAACTGCTCTGCCTTCTATAAAGAGGCGGCCGCTACTCAACTCTATTACTGCATTACACTTGCTACCCTATACGACCAGCCACTGAATATACCTAACACATATAGGACGTAATAGTCTTCAATACTAACACATACTAGGGCATATAGTAAGGTCGAAGGTAGCCCTTTTCTTTACATCTTCAACAATGGGACCCGGCACTAAGCGAAGACTATCTCTAGACTTTTCTTTCACTATGACTAACAATTAGAGGAAACCAAATCCAATAGCGGAACACTTCTAACGCTTGTTCTTTTACATATTACTTGATATCCACAAGCACAAATTTAGTATTTCTCCAAAACTATATCGCTATAATAAGTTATAGTATCTATCTGTATGTAAATATTTACTGATGAATAATATATGCCAGTAACATAATCTCATCATCAATACACTCATCATAATCTCATCATCAGTCATGATTATCAATTGTCTCTTTATGATAATGATAGTTGCTCAGTTATCATCATTTCCGAGAATAAAATCTGATTTCATCCAGTTATTTATATTGTATTTTCGGTGTCAGAAGTCGTAGAGTAACTAGAACTATGTACATAAAGGTCGTCAGTATATACACGATAACATCAGAAGTTCCAAGAACATTAACGCTGGAGCATATCCTATCTAAATAGAGGTCTACCTACACCCTACACATCCAAAAAATCCAATCACGTCTAGTCAATTCTAGCATTTTCGCATTATTTGAGATATCCACATAATAGGAGATTAAGCATCCTTACCCATCTATAATACAGTATATATCTTACCGCTAATTCATTGATCGTATTTAAATCGGGCAGCCAAACGGATGACAATACTTATTTCGAAATAAAAAATATTATGCCGTTTGACCTCCAGAGGTCAACTGAATAGTTAAGTTTCCTGTACTTATTATTTACTAAACCGAATCAGACTTCTTATTAGTTTTTGCAAGTTAGGTTTAAAATAACTTAGTATACCAGTAAATGGCAAAAAATGACACTTCCTAAAGAATGTTATAATTTTGGCTAGTGAATTTAAATACGCGTCAATATTTTGGCTGGTCATTGAATTGGCTGTGACAGATACATGTGAAATATAATATAGAATAAAAGACAGAAATGGTATCGGTATATGTTTGTGTTATGTAGGTAGATACTTGTATTATTCTTGGTAAAAGAGATAAGGTGGAGAATTAGATACATCATTGCTTACCTTATTATGGTATGCCCCTGTTAGATCTATAGTTGGACACACGCCCACCCTAGTAAATAGAATCCAACTGTGTCTTTGTATAGATAACTAAGAAAATGGAGATAGTTAGTATAGAGTTAACTGAAGTTGAGTTGAGTAGAGGAGAAAGGGCAAATTCGATTAGCCTTTTTTCAGAGTTGCCCGTTTGATTTTCTCTCTCCTTGGCACTTGACACATGATGACTTGACTTGTAACGAGCCTTCCCGAGAGACTTCCTCCGCGCCGCCCTTCCTCTATTTTCCTCTCTATGTATCTACTACAGTTAGCTTTATAAACCTAATTGCATTTCACACCGGCATTGCATTGGATTGTACTTACTCTTAGGTTCATACCAACATGCTTGTACATCCCCACTACTACATTCCAAGTACCTACTTCCTGAAAGGAGCCCCCCTT
The DNA here is from genome assembly GCA_019776445.1 of Tomocerus maximus. Lineage (NCBI taxonomy): Eukaryota > Metazoa > Arthropoda > Collembola > Entomobryomorpha > Tomoceridae > Tomocerus > Tomocerus maximus. Next base: position 15,731 of record JABASH010000706.1, on the reverse strand, counting down.
TGTATTCTCTGCTACTATTGATATCCACAATCGTGCACCCTGCATAACAAAAACACAAACACCCTACTTTCAAAAATGAAAAATTCAACACATTTTATCCGCATCCACAAACAAAAAACAAACCTAAAAAATATTGCCTTGTGGTCACAATTAGCGAAATGACAAACTAAAATGACCAATAGACACAATAGGCATGTACTTCATGTGGATGGTAAAGTATCAATTTTCTCCTAGAATTTTACATTTGATAAAATTATTTACCCATTTTTAAATTGTAAGTAATGCAGTAAGATATTAGATAAATCGGTAAATCGTAATAGATTGAGTTCAATAGGTGAAAATTGTTTCGGTGCTCACGGTTGAATGTGTGGAGTAGAGATATTTATTCCCCTCAGGTTTTTTCCCACAATGTGTATCACCACGCCCTTCACTACGCGTTGTGAGCCAATAACACTTAACTCCATATCCAATAAAAACGATGAGACGGGACTCATTCCATTAGATCATAATTTCCGAGACAGATAGGACAACACAGAAATGGGACATAATGGCCTGTAGATATTCCTTAGGACAGATAAGTAGTCATGTCCAATTGACACATTTACGCTGCAGTTATGAACTTATAGCACAGCCGTTTTCTTTAGGCATGTTAATAAATACTCTACCAATCTTGCACTAAACGACATAAGTACTAATAGGAGTCTGCACTTAAGGAATTTCTATTGCAGAAAAACATTAACTTTCCCGAAAAAAAGCAATAAACCAAAAGCAATCAATAATAAACAACTTACTTCAAGTAGTACATCTAAAGGGAAAGTAGGTACTTCTAGGCACATCCTTTAGTATTTCCCAATTTGTCACATTTTAAAAATGATCGTATACTTTACTATAATATAGTGAGATGGCTAAGTAGATAGCAACATAAGGGACTTTTCCACAAATGCAAATTTTATTAGGTACTAAAGATACGTTTCCAATATTATATTGCATTATAGCATGGCTCATATGTGTGCTGAAAATTTATGCTAAAAACTCTCGTCTGTTTAGCTAAGGTTCATTCTTTCTCTCCCTTATTTATGATTTGCTTAGGGTTAATATATGTCGCAGGTGGACTGAATTCAGCATAGTCATTTATATTGTATAATATGAGCCTCTTATCCAATTACGCTAAAGTGGACCCCTCCAACGACATTACCACCAGTCTCCTCCGTCCTCATACACCACTTTTAATAATTCAAACGATTTTATCTGTATTTATGGTCACATGCAAACCAAAGTGCAAAAGATGTAATGGAAACCATGCAGGAACTATACGATCACATAATATAAATATAAGTGTATACCCCGAAATTTTACTGACATACCAGTGCTTAGGTGTTAATGATGATGACACACATACCCACTGCGCTATGCATGTAAATATACAATAATTAACTTAATTTGTACATATCAATATTCAGTTGTAAAGCTACCATCTCCAAGTCAGTACGACAATTCCAGTGTAATTTGCGATAATTCAAATAACAGTTTGGACGAACTTTGGAGTTTACGATTGAGCTATTTCGTCAGTTTACAAATGTGTGTTTGGTGAATTTTCGTGGAATTCTTTGTTGCTTTTGCCTATGCCATTCACACAATTTTGGTACTTATGAATCTAGTTATCATCGTCTTCCGCCAATAATTAGTTTTAACTAATTTTTGAAAGTGTAGAGTCCGAGTGAATTAGAATAATGAATTCCCTGAAGTTACCTACTCTAATAAGTTGTAGGTGACTAGAGGAGTATAAAAGTTCACTCGGGAGAAAGGTGTGTACAATTCAGTTGTGGGTGTTCATTCTTTTTCATTTCGAACGACCTGATATACATTTTAAATTACTTACGTCACCTTGCATCACATAGAGCGAGGACGCACTTCGTGAGAGATGGTAAAAGCATTAAGTGTAGTAAATAACCCAACGCAACGTCGTCCGTGAGTAGTAGACGGAGTAAGGAGTCAGGGAAGTGGAAGGCAAAGAAAAAGAAGGGGAGGACCATCTCGGCTTCTGTCAGAGTGTAATGTGCTGGGATGTGCAGCCTGTTTAACATGTTTTGTGGTTGCCTTTCTCTTCTGGGTCTGTTAACAACCTGAGGTCTCCTCTAAAATGGCAATTTACTTTGAATTATAAACTGGATTTAATTTACACCCAGCCCCACGTTGTAGACAGAACTTACTCTATTACAATATCCCTTTCACCATTGTCTACATATCAGGTATAGGTTACTTGCTAATGCATAGTTACTCTTTTTCCTCAGACATTTCATCATATGTAACTCGTCTACCCACATCCTAACACTTACCAGCCATTACTTGTGCGCATTATAATCGCTCAACGATTCCACTTATTGGTAGGTACCCATAAAATGTACATGTGTTATAGAAGTTATAGATATATTGCTGTCTGGTCATTCAGATGCAGTTTCAATATTGTGAAATGAAAACATTCTAGTACGAAAAACGATATTTTACATGAAAAAAAAGAGACTATGACTGGAATTGGCAAACCTACGTATATTTAAGTTATATTATGATGTTGCCCTGAAATTTTAAAGAGGATTTAATGCAGAGCTGTTAGATTGTATCTGTATACCTTATCTCAAGAATTAGACGTATTTGGTGTTGTTGATTGATTCAATCAAACAAATGCAATGAAAGCATATGTGTATTCAATTATGTCACTTGCATTAAAATTGGGGATGTGTTAATTTTCCTTTTAAATATTTACAATGTACATTCCTACTATTGCCTATGTAGTTTCTAGCAAGTAAATAAATTGTATAATTGCCTTTCTACAGAATTAAGTAGATTTGGAGCAGAATTCGGTCCAATTAAGTGTAATTTAAGAATATCTGCCAGTAGAGAAGTGAATTGAGTCGTCGGGAGAGCTCAATGGTTTTCTTTTCGTATAAATTTTGCTTATTTTGTTATATCTACTAAACAGGGTGTACCGAATAGGGACACTAGTGAAAGTCACTTACAAACGTATTATACTTACATCATGTATGCATTATTAAAGTAGGTAATGCAATGTAATTTCGTTTCACTTTACATCAACTATGTGTGTATTTACATGGAATTTATTAACATATCATAAGACTAGGTATGTAATAATATGTGCACTATATAAGGATATTCTTACAGATACTCTATCTATTTATGTATATGAATTGGCTCTGATACAATTTGTAGAAATAACAAGGTATTTTATGCATAGGGAAAAGACGTATCATCTAAAATATGTACAAAAGTATAGGAATAAGTCTAAAATAGCATCATTTGTGAATAGAAAGTCAAAACTAGGTAGATGAGTATACTAAATAGGGAGAGGTAGCGTGTATTTATTGGTACGTGTGTGCATGGAGGTAGATGTACTGGAGAAAGGGAGGTAGGAGGGAACATTACATAAAATAACATAACATAATGTAAAGTAACTGTAATTGGATTTTCCTTTTACTTTATCATATATACATAGATAATAGAGCCTTACTCACTCAGTCGACTCACTCCAGTCTCTATCTGTCCAATTGCCTCAATTTGAATCATTAGGACTTTCCATAACGACTCACAATCTAATTTCATATTTAGTGTGTTCCTCTCTTTCTCTTTCTGTTCAGACTCAACTCAACTACTTAGGCCTTAGCTAGCGCTATGCAGACTCGAGTTTCTATGTGCCTAGCTAGAAGGATATTAGATAGGTAGCTAGTTACCCATTCTTTCTAGGCAGATCTACATAACTCGATAGAATCATATAATAGCATCATGGAAGGGATGGATACGATACACTAAATTCAACTAGTGAAGCTCTTTTCCTTCGTCTGTGCAATGCAATGTCATGTAACGTTGAAGTAACTGAGTAACTCTCTCTCGCCTTCACTTGACTCTCGCTCTACTATTCCGCAACTTCAAAGGACTAACTTTCTACTCTTATCAAATTCGATTTTCACCACGTAAATATTTATGCGGCCAGAGAATGGCGTACCGTGCCGTACCATGTCATATCATAAAAATCATGATATTACATAATAATAGTCAGCTACCTACTATATAATGGCCAAAACTACCTTTACACTTTACACATTTCTCTAATAACATTACAAATCCCTATATTATGTGTACCTATACTCAAAAGATCAGCAAACGGATCCGTTTTTAGAATACCCTTCTCGAGACAGCAACTTCCCTAAATATCTAACACCGACCTATTCTCGTTTAAGGACGTAGTATACTATTTATTCAGGGAGTAACTTACTACTGTATTGTTTCCAATTATTTTATTCAATCAAAATTATAACTGAATAATTTCACCATAATAATTTTTCATTTAATTTTTGGAGTGAGGATATCAGAATATCAAATCAAACACTTTACTATGAGTTTTAAAACGTGTGGGTAGCAGATGGTTTTAACTGGAGAGTACAAACTATATTATATTTAGTAACTAGAATAAACCGTTTAAATTGGTTGGGCATTTACTTAATTTTGGTTGGACTGAGTTTTGTTGGGTTAAAATAAGCCAATGAGGCAAAAACGACACGGACACGGAAAGGTTATACAGGCCAAATCAGTGAGGTGATTGGCATTAGTCGTACTCATACCTCATACTACTTATAAGTTGACTAGTTGTTGAGTATCATTTGCGTATGACTCGGTATGAGTAATACCAATACATTACCACGTATTTCATGATGTTACCCGGTTATTACGGCAACAGACAGAGCTCCCATCTTTAAAACAGACTACAAAACGTTTGAGCCTTGAGCAGCCTTGTACAAGATCATCTTCATGAGGCTTCATGAGTGCATCATAGACACTGACAAATGAAGAATTTGTAGATTTCCATTTCTTCAATCACCTAACATCCGAATGTAAGTAGTAATACCTCATTCTTAGTATTTATTATGCTTGGTCATGCAAGTTTATGTCTGTCATTAAAATGAAAGGATGTGAATGAAGAAAACGAAGTAAGAATTAATTTTATGAATATAAATCTCAAAATGCGTTTTTTAAAATAAATGATTAACATTTTAACAGAAATATTTTTAAAACTACTGCATACTGTTATGGGTTTATGTACCTATTCAGACACTAAATCATACAATTTAATTGGGGTCTACAAATAGTCGGTGAGATTGGGAGTTACATGAACCAAAATTGTCTATGATTACATATCGGGACGTGGCATATCCCACGTCCCGATGTAAGTGCATGTAGTATTAAAATTAGGCAAAATAAGACAATCAAATGTATTTAATGATTTGATGTTAATTGGCAAATAGTATACTGTATAATCTTTCGTGCATTTTCAATAATTTTGGGATATTGCATCTGTTGTTAGTATGTCTGGAACTTTCCAAAATCTGATTCGTTAACTATTGTATTATGAATGGTTTAATTATAATTGCTAAATGAAACATACAAATATTTTTATTAATTTCGTTGACATTTCCATACTATAAGTTTATTTTTGCCATTGCTCATCTGTGGTAGAACTGCCATTGGAAAATTGTGCTACCTACACATATTCGTCTTACAGGCAGCCACAACTTGCTCTCAGAATTACACACAGAAGACTGTTTCTTGTTTAGTGATTTTATGTAACGATGCCGCTAAGAGAAACGATTTGAACAACTTTGCTCTTGACTTCTTGGGAATGCAGAAGTTGCGAACAGAACATGTGAATTTTCTTAAAGCTTAGCTATCATCTCTATATTAACATGAATTTTCGAACATTTACGCTGACAAGATTGGCGAGAAAAGAAAAATGGCAAAGGTGTTTTAGCATTTCTCCTTTGCTTAAGTAAGTAACCTCTGTTTACTACTTTCATAGTCATGTAATGATAGCTTGGCAATGTAATTAGAATACAAACATTTTTAAATCGTTAAAAGTATATATTTCCAGGTTCCATATAGAAAACCCTGAATAGTACTATGCTTAATTTATAATGCTTAATGTTTGCTATTAAAAATAATATGCTTTTACCCTGTTGTGTTTTAGCCAAATTATTCTCTCGCATTCAATTTATGAACCTCCATCTAAGGAATCAACTAAACCACCTTTTCTCATAACACATGGACTCTTGGGCTCAAAAAATAATTTTAATTCAATAGCTAAGGCTGTGGCAAAGGCAACAAATAGACAAGTAAGTAAAAATGAAACATATTCTACATACTACTTATACAATGCATAAACAAATAAGAACTGTAATAATAAGACCAATGTACTATGAATCGATATTGGGTATTCATTCATGCATTTGCTTAGGCTTAGGGTAATTTATTATTCATTTTCTGTTTCCTCCATCTCAAGCTGTCCAATGACTAATTTGAAATTCTTTGTAATTCATGCGTTTGAATAAAAGTTAGCCAAATTCCTATCTCATGTCAACACTGAACTAATATACTAAACAGTTTACTACGAACATTAAGTATCATACATATTATAATATGTAATGTAATGGTTTTATTCATGGAAATTATAATGTATTTTTAAAGGTTGTTACTTTTGATGCAAGAAATCATGGGGACAGTCCACATGCAGAAGATTGCTCATACGATGCCATGTCCGAAGACATAACATCATTAGTCAGACATTTGAATATTCCAAAATTTTCCCTTATGGGGCATTCCATGGGAGCGAGGACTGTAATGGCTTTTGCTCTAAAACATCCTGATTTGCTAGAAAAACTTATTGTAGTCGATATGTCTCCCATCACTAGAGCCATGGATTTATCTTCTATGCAAGGTATTGTACTAATTTATTTTCTGTATGGATTAGCAGAGCTATTTCGATCTTACATTTTAACATTCACTTCCTATAATGATCCACGATTTTTATTTTTTTAAAGATTACATCAAACTTCTTCTGAGTATAGAATTTAATTCTAGTATAAAAACAATATCAGAGGCAAGAAAAATTGCTGACACTGCTATGAAGTCTGTTGTTGATGTAAGTTGTCATTTCATTTATGTAATGATTTGAAATGGGCAATTTAAGAAAATAATTTTCAATATTTGTTTGTTTACAAATAGGATACTGGACTTCGAGCGTTTCTCTTAACAAACTTAGCACAGAAGGATGGGAAATTGTATTGGAAACCTAACTTGCCTGTTTTACTACGGTCATTGGCAGTTATAGGAGAATTTCCAGAAAATCTTTTGGAGACAAAGTTTACTCAACCAACAATGTTCATAAAAGGAGGGCGGTCGCCGTACGTGCCAGATTCAGACTTTCCGTTGATCAAAAAGACCTTCATAAATGCTGAATTAACTGTCATGGATGGTTCTGGTCACTGGCCCCATGCTGACAATGCAACTTTATTTTTAAAACATGTTGTATCTTTTATAACATGATGAATGTACCTTATGTGTAGTAATTTCTGCTGTGATTACGGTAGTTACTATTGCTGCAGTTTTATTGTTCCCTAATTTTACTCAGTTAATTAACATGTTCAGATGTAAAGATGTAATGATATATTTTAATGTCCAAGCCACAAAACTAGTCGTAAAAATAAAACCAAAAAACATATGAACAAGCATTACCCAGAACTGAGCATTTGTAACAAATAATATTTATGAATTATTGTTGTCGTAAATAGTTTGCTATGTAAGTGCAAGTTTGTATTTTTCCTATACCTTTGCGAGATAAATAACTTTTTGGAAAATGTTCTGTTTTCCAGTTGACAGTGGTAGTGACATGATACAAGGGCAATAGCAATCGGTTTTCGTCAAAGAGGTTGCAATGTATTATTATACTTGTATAGTATAATAGCATATGTTCGAACCTCTTTGGTTTTGGTATACATCAGCATAAACCGTAAACACATATGGGTCAATAACTTTGGTTTATTTTTTTGACACTACATTATAGTAAAAGACAAAAGCGTACTTAGCGATAAAATATCTGTCGATAATTTATAGATCGTATCATACCGAAAGATTTTGTCTTAAATATTAGGAGACTGTGTGCTATTTTTATTAATGGTATCATGGAATATTTTAATAGCTGAATTTTGTTTCGGTCCTAGTAACACGTGCGAACGACAGCTTTTCATGTGAGCAACAGCCTCTTGAGGAGTCCAGGCATTTTTCTGAAAATCATAACAAAAAACGTCACTTTCTTGATATTCTTGTTATTAATTATTTTCCATATTCATTTACATAGGAAAAAACATCTCCACCGAGTTTCCAAATTATTTGCTAATGCATTACAAACCTCCATAAGATGACAAGCGACCAATGTAGCACTTCTGGTGCGACCAGCTTTACAGTGAACATATACAGTATCATCCCCGTTACTAAATTGTTTCATAAACTCAACTCCTTGCTTCAATTTTTCTTGACAAGGGGCTTCAAAAATATCTCTTGTAGGTAACTGAAGAAATGCTATTCCTTGTTCAGCCCAACCCTGTGCGGAATCAAAACTTTTGAACTTAAACATATTATTTTATAAATACATTTTTACGTATAAATACAATTTTGTCCGTATTAATTAAGTTTTGAATGTTATTCACAGTCATTTTACCTGTTTCCCATGAGAGAATAGCCAAAGTTCGTAGTCTTCATTCATAGAAATGATTCCTTTGACATTTTCTTTTCGTAAAATATCTACCATGTTTCTGAATGGCAAAGCCCCCAAAATAATATTGCGGTCAATTCTATTGTACCATTTTCTGGCAGATAATCTTGCCATTACGATAGTGTAGAGAAGCGTTGGGTAAAAGGAAGCTCTTGCAAACATCTTGATAGCGAATATTCTTCCAGGACTTGGATTGTCAATAGCTGTAATATAAGTAATAAACATGTAAGAACAAATAATTTATATGTGTTTTGGAATACAAGAAGGCTATATCATTTTGACTTTTAGGTTAAAACCTTATAGTAGCTTACATGGGAAGAAGAAGTAACATATTAAAATGAAAATATTACTGAGCATTTCTAACTCAAAGTAAGTATCAGTATGTATGTAACTTGTAACGTTGCGTGGCTAATCAAACGCTTAATGTCAAATTATTTCCAGAATAATATTATGTTAGTAAATTAGAACATTATTATGTTTGTTGGGCGAAAATGTATATTTCTTTACATTGGAAAACACAATTGGCATGCTTGGACTGATCAAGGGCCGGTGTGATAGTGGCATCAACAATTAAAACTATCCTCTGTTGCTTTGAAGATAAAGCTTGTGCCACAACCACTACCACACACCCACTACCACTGTACTGTGGCTGTATATAACCTGTCTTTTAAACCAAATACTACTACGTATAGATTAGAATTTTGGTTTCAGTATTTTTTACTAACTGTCATCTGTGAAGAGTGTGCATACAAATAGCATAGCAGCAATAGTGATAAACTAGTTAAACAGCCACAACACAGTTTTTATACTTATAATATGTAAATGTATAGTATACTAAATAAATGCATTGCAGCCAATAATGCATGTGGACGCAAGACGCAATGTATTAACTATAACTATTAACACGTGTATATGTATTTTTCTCGACCTTGATTTTAAATTAATTATCCTAACTTTTTATGTGAAAAGATAATTCTGAGAATGAATGACATACGAAATCACACGATATTGTACAACTCAAGAAATAATTTTTAAATCCAAGTCTTGTCAATTGCCAACTACTTTAATTCTTGCCAACTTTAATTGCAACTTCTAAGGTTATTTACTCAGATAATTACAATTTAGTCGTTTAACCTCATCCACAATAACCAACACGAGACGAAATAATCGAAAGAAGTTAATTTTTTGCAGTGCAAAACCCGAAGTAGATGTTTAGCTACCTTTATTAAGAATATCAATAATTATTGCATTAATAGTTCGGTTCATTCATATAGAGGCTTGAAACAACAAAGCATCTACATAGTATACATTGTTCCGCGAACTAAAAACAACGAACATGAATTGGATACCTTTATTTTCAATTTCATAATGGAATAGACGGAATAGACAGTGACACTAATAGTCCGTATTAAAATAAAACAGAAACATCCGTCAAAAAAGTAGTTGTGTAATTAAAGTTTTGCGAGCAATGCTTGCTATCTGTACAATATAGACAATAACAATAGGTACAACTTTCTCACTTTAGGTTTTAGACATAAAACACCTTACATTGTAGAATGATGAATGAAATGAAGTACATAAAATTGTAAACTCACCGTGTAAGAATCTTCATTTTCTCAGTAATAATTATTTGTGATAAGAATTTACAAACGCACACAAATGGCATTTGTCAAATGCTAAAGCACACACGGCACGAGTTTATGTATAAAAATATCGTAAATGTATTAGTATTCTGCAAAACTACTTTTGATTTAAATCAGTTCCTTCTTTCTTAACTATCGCATAGGTATGTAATGTAAATCAACATTACACACCAGTATGCCGGGAGAATTACGGATTAAATGATTAAAATACGTATTTAAAGGATTAAAGATGAGTACCGGAACTCATTTTGGCAAGATCGAGAAGACTCCTTGATGCGGAAGTTTTGTACTGAACAGTTATTTGCAGAATTCTGCCAAACGAACGGTAATCCAAGACCAAGATCCAAGTAGACAGCCGGAGGCAGAGAGACGTATTATAAGCCAAACCCGTTACTTAAGATTTAAGAAATCCACTTCTCTGTGTTATGCTGAGTTGCTGATTGACTGTTGTGCTGCAATATTGTAATGGTAACATTCAATGTTATGCTGTAGTACCTACTTATAAAAATCTTCATTTCTTGTTCATTCATTTACAGTCAACAGTACAGTATAAAAGAATTCACAGCTCAAAGGTGTAAAATTGAGAATTTGAGAATTGATGTTTTATTAAATAGAAATTATTCTATTGAATGAGAATTTGAAAATTAATATTTACTTACTTTGTGGTATTTCCGAATTCCAACGCAAACAAAGATTACAGTATGCAAACTAGGTCAGTCTCGATAATATTGACTAGGCGTATTGCGTATAATTATTATATCATTCTTAAACGTGAACTTCGTTGTTTGTAATCGTAACTGGACAACAGGCAACAGATGCTTATAAGGATTGTTTTTGATTATTGTTGTTGCTTATGTGAATGTATCTAAAGTGTAAATTGCAAATATACCATCTTTCTTCAATGGCGACGGTCTTACTAGTACTCTGTCTTATGCGTTTCTAAATAAGATTATGTACTTAACTTTATCACAGAATTTGCCCCACAAACTTAATAAATAATTCTGAAGACAATAATATAATTTGTAACACATGGATAAAAAGCAAGGTTGACTGGAAAGATTTGAGCATGAATTTGTTCTTAATATGCTCCAACTTTTACTTTCAGTTTGACAAACTTGAAGAATTTGTGGAGCACAAAGGCACAGCACAGCACATTTGTGCCATTCATGTTAGATAGAGCAACTAATTTTATTGTGATTATTATAGGTATGGATGATAATTAATAAGCTACTGATATGTAAAATAGTTTTTAATGTTATAATTTTCATGTTATAATTTTCACCCTCGGAAAAATGTAAATATTTTACGTGTCATGTGTATGCTTTCGTTTTGGTTATCTTTATTGATGTGTTAATCCATTCGAAGAATGTTGTAAATTGTAATATATTTAATAATAATCAAATTCATATGCTCAAAGAAATGTAGCCAAACACAGACTTAAACGGAGACATTTTTATATACCATGCGAGGAAAGATTAAAATAATAGCAACTAAAATTTTATCTAAAATTAAAATGGAATGCATAGATTGTGATTGTATTAGTATTATGACTTCATTTTTCACAAACCCTTTAGAAATATGCGATAGGATCAGTTGCATTCTTTGGTCCTTTGACACTATGGACAGAAAGATTTCCCTGGAGATCTCTGTAAATTCGGACGTGGAAAATTCGGGTTCCAATTTGTGTTTTGACGAAATAGTTAGTTCCAGCCACAATTTGAGATTTGTAAGCCAAAGCTATAGGTGTGTCTTTATCGAATATATCCGAAGATGTTGCGGAGCCACCAGAAGATACAAGAGTAGCAGCAGCTTTAATTTTGATTTCGGAGCTGGTTTTCAACACGTAGTCTTTCACAGCAGCATCCGCGACTTTTTCATCGTCAGATATTCCTCCAGGTTTTATCTAAGGAAGTGTTAATTTTATTAGTGCAAGGTTAGCTTTTAAAGCTTTACCAAATTGAATCGATAAGTTGCGATTTAAATGAAGGTTCTGTTGATTAATTTTAAGCCCAAACTTACCGCACAAACACACGATAAAATGCCCACAAAGAACAAGAGTGTAAACTTCTCCATACTTTGCCAAAATGTTGAAAAGGAGAATTAATTATTGCCTACAGAGATTTCTAACTGGATTGTTCAAAATTAAAAGTATTGAATTACACCGTTTACTGTGACTGTTACTCAGCTGACTAAAAGGGAGAAAACGACTCTCGTCAGTAGCTAAAAGTACAATACAATTAGCCAACTAAGCCAATTCAGTAATGTTGATTGCTATGTTATGTATGGCAGTTGTCTACCGATTAGAGAACTTTGCTGTCTTACTGAAAATATATAAATGTAGTTTTCTAGTTTATGTGAAGGTGAAGGTAATTTGTATAAATACTATTACCACAAAAGTCAAATTTTCATACAGGGTACTCCGCGACATAAACCTAAAAGATTTATCACAAGGTAAGTAAATGATAAAAACGTTACAGATACATACAATACAAATTGCGCACTAAAATCCTTGAGTTATAGGTACATATTTTCAGTTGCGAACATAATTTTTGAAAGCATAATAATCGAGATGGATCATTATTGATATTCTTAACAATATCACTATCGACCATAATATTGAAATTTAATTATTTCCATTTCTATATCTGTAATTCTGTAGGTTGAGATTTTAAGGAATGCATGCATATGGGCATGTTAATAGACATTGGAAGCAAATGCATTTTCAAGAAGTACCCGAAAGATTCGGCAGTTGTATTAATATGATCCTTTGTGGTTGTAAACCAAGTTTTATCTCACTTTAAAAGAAATATTATTATTGGTTACCCTGTGCTATAAATGAGCTATGTAACATGCAACTCAACATGTTAACTGCATGTAGCAATGTAGATTTTATAGAGAAGAATGGGGATCTTTTCTTTTGTATTTTGCGTAGACTGCTGGCTGTATGTATACTGTTTCTTGTAGGGAACAGAGAAGGAGGACTAATGTTGAAGGTGGTTGCTAACTGACAATTGTAATAATTAGATAAATGTGTACACAGGTGGAGGGGAGAATTTGTGCCCTCATACCTCATACTCAAAAGTTTCTATTATCATGAGCCATGTAGAATCCGACTAACTCAGTATTATACACAGAACAGGGACATGACTGGGTCAACAATGAAATAAAATTGTTCTCGTCACACACACGATATTTTAAAATGATACAAAATACTTCATATACATTAATTTGCATATGATGGAAATCTCTTTTAGCAATTTTATAGGCATGTTATGTTACAGGGAAGGCCGCATTTACACTTACACAGTAAACCTGTATGCATGTGGCTTCCACAATATATTATTGCAAAATACAGAGAGAATGCAAATTCAATTCTAATTCTAGTAATTTTCAAATTCTATCAACAAAATTATTTAAAGTCCAGCAAGAGAGAGCTTATCGGCTAAAGTACCACGACGGGATAACGGGACCCAGGATTATCTTCTCCCTTTGACCTCAGCGTCCCATCTCGGCCTACTGCCACCGTCAACTCGCTACTTATGATTTCTTATACTTCGGGAGACATTTTTCCGGCAATCTTTTGGTATACATCTTCGGGCCGTCAGTGGTGTTCTTCTGATTATTTTTGAGAAAAGCTCGTAATTAATTACTACGACCCAGTCGCCATTATTCTATAATATTGCTACACATTCAATATTTTTGAAAAAAATCGGCTTTCATGCAGCTACCTATTATATTTCGATGGACAACTCTTTCACAGAGGGGACAATAAGCAGATGATTATTACACTAAGGGAAGTTGTCCTGCTTTCCTGTCTGTTGGCTGGCACTATAGTTTTGTTATACTTATATGAATCTGAATTCAGACAGGATAACAAATAGTATACTTGAATTGGTCATTGGACACCTAAAATTACCAATACACACCTATGATGTAGCCCATCTCCTATGTAGCCAGTCCCTTTTTAAAAACTTGAAATATTGGAAGAAAGACACAATTTACATGGACTACGGTAACAATAATAAATAAGTAGAACCATTTAGGCTTTTAATTGTTGGTATCAATTCCCAAGAACCCCGATGACATAATAATAAGATAATATTCCCAGTCCCAATAGAAGATACACTAAAACAAAGTTGTTATTGTTTCTCCAAGCTGATAAGCCATTGCTTTTCTTAGCTACTTTTCTGAAAAGATCATGGGCTTGTCGGGGGTCATTACTAAATCTTGAACAGAAAACGTAACTATCGTCTAGTCCAGTTGTGTGAGCACACGAGGATCCTTCTTCACATTGAATTGGTGATTTTCTGTAGTCCATGAGAGTGTCTCTGATAGCACATATTGTTTCCACTGGGGCAACACAAGTCTTACGCTCTGGGTCCCACTTAAGCCATGACTGATTTTCAAATTGAGGTCTCTTGTCCTGTGGGGATTGTTTCATATCATATCAACTGTTTTTTTTCATATATTGTTACATAATTAGTGACGAATTATGTCTTGAATTGAATTACCCTCAGACACTGGCATTTTTTTCTGCCATCTGAACCCGCATAACACTCAAAGTATTGATTAACTCCAGGTCCCCTACAAAGGTCTCGAATGTAAATGACATCGGTAAATATCTTACGAAATGGTCGGGCATTCTTTTCTTCACGATGTTTATGCCAATCTAACTTTTCAACGTATTGGTATTTCTCATGGTCGAAGGATTTCCTGGAAGTATTGCCAATACTACTGGGCATAAATTCCATAGATCGGGTCGTTTCAGCGGTAGTTACAGAGTAGATCCAATGCCTTAGCTCATCACAGCGTTTAGAATCAGCTATTGTAGTACAAGGAATATTATCAACTGATTCTAGTTGATAGTTTTTCGTTATTCTTGTTGTCTTTCTCAAAACATGCTGCCAGCCTGCTGGGTAAGAGACTGAAGGTGCTACCTTTAAGTAGGCAGTGCTAGTGATATTCGTATGGAATTTGTCCTTATGCATATCTGTTGATACCGAATAAATTTCTATGGAACAGTTTCCATTGTAAGGGATAGGGGACCAAGGCGGTGGTGTGGTTTTCATCTTTCGCGATAATGGTCTTCTACCCTTTGGTTTGATTGCAATTTTCCTATGATTAGGTACATCGATGAAGTCATCTCGTCCAGGATCAGCTTTAGAAGAAATTGGGATTAATGGGGCATCAAAGTAATAGGCCGCAGATGCAAATGCAGCCAGCAGCAACAGAAACGAGAAAGAGTAAAACCAATTCATCACCCCACAAAAGTGAAATTGACTACTAATTGACTAATAATCTCATAAATTTCGATTGCAAATGCTGAAGTCGTTTCAGAAAGCACTTTACAGTATTACAATCATGTTCTGATATTGTTCTATTTGGGTGTATATTAAGGATGGCGCCTATGAGAAACTATGACGAAAAATGTCAACATTAAAATATTTCATAATTTATAAAATCTCTATGGATATTAT